>JAODXP020000081.1:95000-112500 GCA_027497455.2 Sardinella longiceps | reverse complement strand
AGAGAAGAAATGAAAATAGTAAAAAGTCTGGTCTCTGCACACTGTCTAAGCCCCTCTCAAGCCCTGAGGTCTCTCTCTGTCTTTCTTTCTCTCTCTCTCTCTCTCTCTCTCTCTCTCTCTCTCTCTCTCTCTCTCTCTCTCTCTCTCTCTCTCTCTCCCTCTCTCTCTCTCTCTCTCTCTCTCCCTAGCACAGTCTGCCCCCCAGTGGGACCTTCTTCAGTCATTTACATTTTGCCTAATTTACCCCAGAGAGGCTGCTGGCCTAAGACACTCCACAGAGCAGTAGCAGTAGCAGCAGCAGCAGTAGACGCTTTGATTGGCCACGCTAATGGCTGTGAGCTCACTTAGCGCTAACGCAAAGAGCAACACTCACTGGTTTTATTACTGAGGTAGACCATTAGCACACACGCCATTAGACGGGAATGAAAGTGCTGATTGTTTATAACAAGCCATCTTGCTCTCGTGTTTCATCAGAGTGCAGATTGTGTAAAAAAAAAAAAGATAAAATAGCGTGTTGTTAGCATAGCGACATGCCCCAGTGCGGTCTCAGCCTAATTAATGAAATGAAGAAGCACTTTTAGTTCTCCCTGAGACTGCATCAGCTGATGAGTGTGTGTGTGTGTGTGTGTGTGTGTGTGTGAAACAGAGAGTGTGTGTGAGTATGTGTGTGTGTCTGTGTTTGAGAGAGTGCGTGTATGAGAGAGAGAATGTGCGTGTGTGAGAGAGTGTGTGTTTGAGATTGTTTATGTGTGTGTGTGTGTGTGTGTGTGTGTGTGTTTGTGCGTGTGTATGTGTGAGAGTGTGTTTGAGTGTGTGTTTGAGAAAGAGAGAAAGTGTGTGTGTGTATGTGTGTGTGTGTGAGAGAGAGAGAGAGAGTCAGAGAGAGCAAGAGAGTGAGAGGGTGATGATGAGGTAGATTGTTGTCTCTCTGCTCTCTCTCTCTCGCCCCGTGAGCAGATGCAGGTCGAAGCTGAGGCCACGCGGGGTGTGTGTGTGTGTGTGTGTGCGAGTGTGTGTGTGTGTGAGAGAGAGAGAGAGAGAGTGTGTGCAGCATAGCTTAGGTGATGATGAGGTAGATCGCTGTCTCTGTGCTCTCTCTCGCCCCGTGAGCTGACACAGGTCGAAGCTGAGGCTACGCAGGGTGTGTGTGTGGGAGTGTGTGTGTGTGAGAGAGAGAGCGAGAGAGAGAGAGAGGTGATGATGAGGTAGATCGCTGTCTCTCTGCTCTCTCTCTCGCCCCGTGAGCTGACGCAGGTCGAGGCTGAGGCCACGCGGGGTGCCAGCGAGGGTAATCAGCCATGATGGGGTAGAATGCGCCAAGTCATATTTAATTTAGACAAGCGAGGCATCGCTCAGCGTCAGAGCTATTATGTGCTGTATGGTAAATAATGGAAGCCATTCTTCCCTCCAAGGCTGAGCAGAAGCAGGATGCTCAGATAAGATTGGCTACTGTAGCTGCGCTCTTTGTTTTCACTCAGGGAAGATGAAAACCTTGATGTAGTCATTAAAGTACAAGTAGGGAGCCCACATTCATTCTTCATTCTCACACTGGCTGATTGTCAGGCCTATATCTTTCACTAACTATAGTGAGTACAGCACTGTAACTGCTTAGTCACATAGGCCTGTAGGCTACAACATGTGAAATATCACATCTATTCTGGGTGGTCAGATGTCCACAATTTCTGGGGTCAGTCCCTGGCTTTGGCCGTCTGTTCCCAGTAAAATACAAAGATATTTTTTGGGACTTTTTTCACCTTTATAGGAGCAATAGGATAGTTTAGAGCAATAGGATAGTTTAGAGAGACTGGAAATAAGCAGGAGAGAGAGATGGGGAGGGTTTGGGAAACAACCTCGGGTCGGCATCAATTTATGGTACGGCGCCTTAGCCAAATGAGCCACAACACCCTGTCCCTGATTTTTGAAACTAGAACACTGTGATCTTTACATAATATTTACTGTGTAAATATGAATGTTTTTGTCCCCTATTTTCTTCTCAGTCACCTCTATTGTGTCCTTTTGTTGTAGGAAATTAGCAGCCTGCAGAGCAAGAAATCAGACGTCCATGAGTTGGAGAAGGAGAAAGAAGAGGCCAAGGAGAGACTGCAGGTGGGTAAGAGGCAGTTAAGCCGTCCGCACACCGGCTCCGACAGCATTGCTGAGCACTTTCGAATCCGACAATTTCGCAACGAACTGAGCCCCGTAGCATGAGAAATAACAATGGATGTCAATGGACAGCTCCGACAAAATAGACTTCGATTGTAATTCACAATCGACGATGGAAGGGTTCGGCGCTGGTGTGCGGGGTTGCATTGAAAACATTGGAATAGAATGTTGGAAGCGGAGTGCTCAGCACTGCGTCGGAGCCGGTGTGCGGATCACTTTAGAGGCAATGGGACCTCCAGGGGCCAACAGCTATCAGCTATCAGCTAGCGCTTGCTAACCTTCCATGCATTCTAATACAGCCTTCACAGATGTTAGACCAGCAGGACCCAGCAGCTATCTGCCACTAGCGCTAACACTCACGCTAACTCTCTATGCATTCCAATGCAGCCTTCACAGATGTTAGACCAGCAGGGGCCATGAGCTATAAGCCACAAGCGCTAACACAAACACTAACTCTCTATGCATTCTAATGCACCTTTCACAGATGCTCTTCATCCTCCATAAACCGACATGTCATCATATAAAAAACCCAGGGGACCGGGGTAGGGGCTCTCCCTCATTTGGATGTAAATGTATGGAGTATGTAAACGTCTAGTGAGATGGAGAGGCCGTTGCGGAGCGAAGTGCAGCTGTGTGATGTTGAGTGGGTCTCTCGGAGAAATGGAGGTAGATGTGGGTTTTAAATAATCATGTTATGTTGCTGAGCAAACGCCCCTTTAGCAATGGAACAGTCAGTAGCCTAACACATGACCAGATCTGCTGTCCGTTTCCCAAAAGCATAGTTGCTAACCAGTTAAGTTGCTAACCCTGGTCTGCATGTTATCTGAATTAGTCTCATTCAGTCGCTAATAAGGAATTTAACACTGTTATAGATGTGTTATTAATGCCATGAAATGACAAGTTATAACCAAAGATAGGCCTACTTTAGAACCGCCTCCGTCTTAACTATTATGACAATGATGCTGTAATTAAGAAGCTATGAAAAAACTCTAAATACTCGCAGTAATAAGTTGATTTAATTGGCCCACATCTTGGGATTCACAAGCACACACACACACACAGCTCTTTCAGTAAGCTCTAAGCATAGACCTTGCTTACAGGGGGGTACACACACACAGCTATTTCAGTAGGCTCTGAGCATCTAGCCCTTCCTTTGATCTGGCATGCAGTCAGCCATTATATGGAGCTCAGCTCACTTAATCAAATGAATCCATATAATCAGCTCTCAGTATGTGTGTGTGTGTGTGTGTGTGTGAACCCATATAATGAGCTCTCAATATGTGCTCTAATCTACATTTCCGGACACGGCTCTGAGGTGAGGCACTGGAGATGTCCTTCCCTTCCCTAGTGATTAATGCAGAGGGGGGCGGGGCTCCATATTAGCCTATCTCTTTCGGTCTCTTATTATTATTAGATTATTAGATCATTATGACATTAGAGAACAGGACACACTAGATAGATAGAGAGAGAGAGAGAGAGAGAGAGAGAGAGAGAGAGAGAGAGAGAGAGAGAGAGAGAGAGAGACCACAGAGAACAGGACACACTAGATAGAGAGAGAGAGAGAGAGAGAGAGAGAGAGAGAGAGAGAGAGAGAGAGAGAGAGAGAGAGAGAGACCACAGAGAACAGGACACACTAGAGAGAGAGAGAGAGAGAGAGAGAGACACCACAGAGAACAGGACACACTAATATGTTTTATTACATTAGAATAGGATGCTATAGCCTACCGTATTATGTTACAACCTTTCAGCCAATCAGAAAACAGTATTCAATATCTCTGAGTAATAAATGTTATTAGATTACAGCACAATACACTATATTGTACATGTACATGTTTGTATATTAGATAGAGAGATTATTACATAATAATTTAACAGATTAGAGTACAGCACAGTATACTGGATTATGTGTTACTGGATTAAAGCTTGCCTGGGTAGGATGGGCAGTAAGGCTAAAGTATATCCACACATACAGATGATGAATATGTATGTCTGTACTGGGCTGTAAGTCACTTCAGATCAATGAATAAATCTACATGTTTATCAGGTGAGATGGGGAGTGTGTCTCGGCAAATATGTGCTTCACAAGTGCAGCAGTCGTGTGTAAACTGAGGTTTGATGGGAGCAGAAGGTGTGTGTGTGTGTGTGTGTGTGTGTGTGTGTGTGTGTGTGTGTGTGTATAGAAATGGGAGTGGGGAAGGTGGAGATAAGTGATATATTATTCATCTAGACTGAGTGATGGAGGAGGTACTATATGTACCTGTATGTACAGTACATCACACATATGGGTGCTCTGAGCAGGGGTCAGAGGTGAGGTCAGCAGTGAACGAGTCATGAGGCATGTGGCCTCGTGTCTGTGGCCAGACAGTAGAGTCAGACAGAGTTCACATGTGCTGTGCTGTGTGGTGATGGACTGTGAAGTGAGGGTTTGGTCAATGGTGAATTATGAATACACACACACACACACACACACACACACACACACACAGCTCTGTCAGTATGGTCTGAGCATAGACCTTGCTTACAGGGGGGTACACACACACACACACACACACACACACACACACACACACACACACACACACACACACACATGGGTGCTCGGACCAGGGGTCAGAGGTGGGTCATGAGGCCTAGTGTCTGTGTCCAGACAGCAGACAGAGCTCTTATGACTCATGACAGAGACAGAGCCCTTATGACTTACTCAATTCACATATGCTGTACTGTGGGGTGATGGACTGTGTAGTGAGGGTTTGGTCAATGATGAATTATGAATACACACACACACACACACACACACACACACACACACACACACAGCTGTCAGTATGCTCTGAGCATAGACCTTACTTATAGGGGGTACACACACATGTGTAGTGAGGGTTTGGTCAATGATGAATTATGAATGATGAAATGTAAATGCAATGGCAGAGTGCTGGATGCAGCCCTTATGTGGACCAGCTTCCATGTTTGTCTATCTCTTTCTGTCTATGTATCTATCTGTATCACTGTCTATCCATCTACCCATCTCTGTCTGTCTGTCTATTTAGCTGTCAGTGTCTATCTATCTATCTATCTATCTATCTATCTATCTATCTATCTACAGTATCTATCTGTCTGTCTGTCTGTCTTCCTGTCTAATATCCATCTGTCTTTGTCTGTCTACCTTTCTGTGTCCATATATCCATCCATCCATTTGCTTTTTCTGTTAGGCATGTGTGCTAACTGTATGCCAGACTAGCCTACTAGTGCTGCTGAGCTGTGCTTGATGCGCTTTCCTCTGCTGTGTCTGTCTATCTATCCATTTATCTATCTATCTATCTATCTATCTATCTATCTATCTATCTATCTGTCGCTGTATTTATCTATCTTTCTGTCTGTCTCTTATCCATCTATCTTTGTCTGTCTTTGTCTACCTATCTGTGTCCATATATCCATCCATCCATCCATCCATTTGCTTTTGCTCTTATCAGTTATAATGTATGTGTGCTAACTGTATTTCTGCCAGGCTAGCCAGTGCTTAATGCTGTTTCCTCTGCTGTGTCTGTGCTTGATGTCATATCCTCTGCTGTGTCTGTGCTTGATGTCATATCCTCTGCTGTATCTGATGTCATATCCTCTGCTGTGTCTGCTTGATGTCATATCCTCTGCTGAGCTGTGTTTGATGTCATATCCTCTGCTGTGTGTGTGCTTGATGTCATATCCTCTGCTGAGCTGTGTTTGATGTCATATCCTCTGCTGTGTCTGCTTGATGTCATATCCTCTGCTGTGTGTGTGTGCAGGATATGGAGGGGAAGAACGCCGACCTGGAGCAACGTGTGCAGGCGGCGGAACAGACGCTGGCGTCCTCGCGGGAAGAGCACGGCCAGGCGGAGAACGAAGTGCGACGCATCATCAGCATCCTGGACGTGAAGATAGGCGACCTCAACGACATCCGACAGAGCCTGGCCAAGCTCATCGACAAATAGGCCTGGCTTTCGAGCAGATGAGACCCGCATGGGAGCCACAGCTGAGAGGATGAACACAGAGCTCAGACTCGGGGGTGGGGAGGGAGTTAGGCACGGTACACTAAGTGTGTCCTCACTCTAAACCCCCACTCTAAACACACACACACACACACACACACACACACACACACTAAAGAGATGCCCTTCTTGTTTAAGTGAATCTGTGGTTTTAGGGTAGGCTGCATTATCAGTCCCAATAGCCTCCGTCTGACTTGACCTCCTTCCTTTATAGTTGAAATATGGGAGAACATTGTTTTTTTTGTTTGTTTGTTGGTTTTTAATTGTTTGCTTTTTTAATATGTGACAACAGCTCAGCTGTCTATATGTGTATTTCATGATGTGTTTAAGTCATGTTATGGTTTGGGAGGAAGCTGGAATAGAGCTCTATATAGCCTACAGTATCATGGGATGAATGCAAACGTTAAGTATCAGTGTTAGGTGACATTTTCTGTGTTTTTTAAATAATGCATGATTGCATCATTTGTTATTTTCACCTTCATCCAAGATTGAGTCACTGTGGACACCATGAGAGACACCTTAGAGAACACACATCTGGCCATACTCACGTCACGTCCCACCAGCAGAGGACTGGAAGTAGCCCTACGTGGAGTTAGCCTAGAAATCTTGCTAGGCTAACGTGGAGTAATATTTGAAAGAGAATCCAGTGTGTCCTTCAATCAAGCCAGTGCTAGAGATACTGGCTAAGTAAGGGATAACGGCCGCCGAGGTGTCCCGATATTAGGTAATAATGGACGAGGTGGAGGCGAAGAACAGCCCGACAGCACAGCCGGAGTCCTCGAAGGCTGTTATCCCGCTCATCACCCGGTTGCAACTAAAATATATAGATGGTAAGCAAGTTTTTAAAACATAAAAGAAACATGTGGCTCCGTTTTTAAAGAAGTTAACCTGTTCGGTTGGGGTACTATTTTCATATGAAAAAAGATCTACAATTCTGCATTCTAACTTTTTTTTACCACAACCAACGTCACAGGTGTCCTGTTATCTAGAAATAACGGACACCCTGACAGCCAATCAGAAAACAGTATTCCATTCCACCGGGTGATAATGTTGTATAATGGGAGAGAGTCCTGAGTTTGAGTCCCACAGAACCAGGCTGTATGCCTACAGTTGGCTATAATGCTGAAGAGGATGTTGCACAGTTTTTCTTTCCACTCAGTGTAGTCTTTTTTTGGTTGTTGTTCCTGAAACGTACTGGATGAAACACCCTACCCACCCCACACCCCTCCCCACCTGGGAATAAATGTGCATTGTTTGATTAAAGAGGACACTAAAAGTGCTGAGTAGAGAGAGGTGTGTACTTGAGAGGACGGATTGAGGACAGAGCGGCTGTGTTTTTGCCTGCGTGGAGAGAGAGAGAGGAAAAAAAAGAAGACAAAAAAAAAAAAAAAAACAGCACCAGAAATAGCCTGGCGCCCATCAAACCTCAGACTCAACGCTGGACTCAGGAGAGGGTCAGTTGACATCTCTGGCACAGGAAATGATGTCATTGAAGGACTGGATGTCTTTGAACTGGTTTCACCTCAGTGATGCTTTTGTACCCATGTGGCATCTCTCTCTCTCTCTCTCTCTCTCTCTCCCTCTCTCTGTTAATGTCCACACTCTGTGTTGATCTCCCTCCAGTCCTTAAGGTAACTGCCCTAGACTAGGAGTGTACCTCCAGTCAGGGTATGGTGCTGTTTACCCTTTAAAAAAAAATGCCAAACAGAGATCAATTTCTTCATAACATGAAAACAGTGCCAACTTTGATTTGTTCACCACTGTGTGTTCAGTTCCAAAGAGCTTTTAAGACCATTACATGGCAAACCAGATTTAAAGGAGAAATCTGGTGATTCAACTCATAGCCCTGTTGTTTGAAATCTCAGAGCCATGACTCTAGGACAGTGTTTCTCAAACTGTGGGGCGCAGACACATGACAGGTGGGGCGCAAAGCATCTCTTTGTGATCGACCAACGGCCGCGCCATGCCCCCCGAATTCACAGCTATTCGTCAGATATGCGCATATGACAGTAAATGCAATGGTCTTATTTGCTAGATGCTGTGATGAGGGGTTCGAAAGAAATTTGGTTTTAAATTAGTAACATGAAAATTCTAACATTGACAAATCCTGTACTCGCAAAGTATTCCTCACGGAGATATTGTGCGCCAATCGAGCCTTCCAGGTGGGGCTTGAAAATTCTTTGCCTTCCAAAGTGTGGAATGACAGAAAAAGTTTGAGAACCACTGCTCTAGGGAAATGAACTAGAAAATGTGATCATACATTGAATAACATACAGGCAGAAAATATCTCTGCTGAATGGGGCACTGTAAGCTTAAAGTGGGCTTTCTGAACCCTATTCACTTTGGGCGGCGCCATTCTCCCAGGTCCAAAAAAGTGCTAGTGCAGGCTGAAACACATGGAGCTGATCACTTTTTAGGCTTAAGAATCTGGGAGAATACCAGCCTTAAGTAGCCACCAGCAGGGGCGCTGCTAGACATTTTGGGCCCTATGACAAAATAATTTTTTGGGCCCCTCAAATATGGATTTTAATATTAAAATTCTCTCTGGGCCCCCCGTCTGTGCTGGGCCCTTAGAATCATCCTAACTTTTCCCCCCTAGCGGCACCCCTGGCCACCAGTTAACCTCTGGATCAATGCATCAAATTTTCTCATTCTTTTTCTACCTTGGACAATAGGGCTTTGGACAACTCCATAAAGCATCTGTTCCAACTGGTCTTACACTACATACACCTTATTCAGTAGCTTTTGTCTTAACATAAAGAGAACACTGACTGTACCACAAGTTACAGTATTTGAAGTTTAGTCTCACTGAACCATTCTAACACTTTGGTCTTTCCACTCAATTTTTTAAGTCAACACTTCAGCAATCTGTGAACATCATGTGTATATTTCCAGGCAGACAAGATTTAAAAACAATTTTTACTCAACAAAAGGTTCACTTTGTGTTCCGCGGTTTGTAGAAGTGACAGGCTTGCATCTCATATTCTCTGGTTTACGTTTAATAAAAATACCTCAGCCCAGCCTGCTGATTTACGCGGCTCTCGACTCACTGCTAGCAATATTACGCAACCCACTGGCTCTGATCCGACCCATGGACTGCAGGGACTATTGCTTTGGAAACTTAAGTCACCTACTGCAACAAAAGATTGCCACAAAGCACACCAAACTTTTGAGAGAAAAAAAGCTGAGAATTATGTTGTATATGCATTATTGAAGCTTATGAATTACAAATAAACTTTGTACTCTGGAGATCCAAGATGCTGTTTATAAATCTTGTTTTGCATTTGGTAACTCATTCCCCCACCCCACCTACCCCTCCCTGAACCACTCAAGGAAGACTTGTAGTTACACATAAAAGCTGAAACTTATCGGCCGAAACGATCGTTATCAATGTACATTACTTAAGCAAAACAATTGTTGCTGAAAGAATTCAGCGTCTCGAATCACGTACGCTCAGCTGAGCACGGCTCTAGTTTCCTCCGGGGCTCATTCCAAAGAGGTTTAGTGCATTTACACGCATCAGACATACACGTCAGCCGTCACTGTCTTCAGATGCTAGAGATTGCGTGTCACATCCTGACAGCCCAATCTGGCTCTGAGCTGGCACAGACACGGCCCAGTCTCATTGTGAGGTCAACAATTCCATCTCCACGACAACTGTCAGGGAAAGTTTAACAGATAAGGATCGAATAACCTGAGCTTCCCTCTCTGTGGTTATGCCATTGTGATAAAACCCCTAACAGATGTTGTGCTTGCAGCCTTTTCACCACTTACAAATCAAAACCTTGCTCTGACAACTGAGCTATTGTGAACTTCCATCTCTAGTGCAAACTGACAGCAAGTAGTGGAGAGAGAGAAGAGAAAAAACACAAACAGGTGTCGAGTTTCCTTTTCACAACATTTATTTAACCAATAAATGCAAATAATAATCTGGCCAAGAGCACAGGGCTGAGCCGAGCGTCTACTTCAGCTTCTTCTTGGGGCGCAGGTTGTTGGTGTGGCCACACTTCTTCTTGCGGCAGTTGACAGCGCGGGGGTGAAGACGAGCGTAGCACCTGCGGCACAAGAGAAAACACCAAGGTCAAAAACGAAGGTCATGGAAGACTACGCCAATGAGATTGGAGCCCCAGCTGCAAAAAAAAAAAAAGCCATTCTTGCAGAACCTGGCGAGCGTCCAACGTTGTTGCCGTGGAAACGAGGCTCGTAGTGATGTAACCTAGAGGCAGATCACCACTTACGGGCGGCATCAGAGCATGATTTATGCCACCCACACCATCATATAGCTACTTCACAGGGAGAAAGTTCTACAATTCCTTGCATTTTTGTGGGGATGCTGTACAGCAGGACAAAACAGAAGGCTCGGAGCTTAATCTTTTGCCATCGATACCAACCCACACCTACACGTTTGTACTGCATATATTTGCCTCAAACAGATTCTACAGTAATGTTTTGAGAGAGTCTATAGACTTGGATGAATGCAGTATTATTCAATACAGAAAAAAGTACACATAGAATACATTAACATACAGCGAGAGAGAGAGATCGGTGAAATCTATGCGCCGAAATACATCGCAATGTACAAATAAGCGAAATATAACTGAGCCACCCAGGGAAAATTTTAACAGATAAGGATCGATTAACTTGAGCTTCCCTGTTTACAGTTATACCATCACGATAAAACCCCTGGCACCCCTGATGGTGTGCTTAGTCTTTTCATCACTCACAAATCATAACTACTTCACAGGGAGGAATTTCTAAAATTCCTTGCATTTTTGTGGGGTTAAAAGTGTTCAAAAAGTAATTCACAGTATTGTGTGCAGTAGCACACATTTTAACGGCGAAACCTAGAGTGAATTAATTCATAGCCCTGTTCAAGATCTCAGTGCATTCTGTAGGAAAAAAAAAATAAGATAGTGATTCCACAGTCTTAACAGTGAATATTAACACTCAATGGGGCAGCACACAAACCTTTTTTTTTTTCTCCTTATGCCCCATATAGTGTTAGTTATTCTACTGGACAACACTTGCACCTCTAACAGGGCTCTGAATTGAATCGCACCACAATTCTACTTTAACCTTCCATATACCGACACACACAGAGGACGTTCACACTCACTTGCGGCAGATCATCTTGTCACAATTGTACTTCTGGGCCAGCTGCCTCAGAGAAGGCTCAATGATACCTCCTCTCAGACGAAGCACAAGGTGAAGGGTAGACTCTGCGGAGGGGAGAAGACACATAAGTTTGAGCCTGGTCTGCTCTTCACTTTCATGAACATGAGACTGACTCACTCTTCATTCAACCCCTCAAAATCCTCCCTCTTGGACCCAGGGCACTTACTCCCATGCACAAGAACCCAAGGTTTTTTTTTTGTTTTTTTTAAACAGATGTCAATTAAGGAGGCTGAATACTGCCAACTCATCTCCAACTTTCTAGAACTTCAATAACTTGTCAAGTTTGACAATTACGACGAGTAGAACGACCACCACATATCAAAGTTTAAACTGAGATCTACTGTTAAGCAAAATGATTCAGTAATCACCAAGGAGGTCTATAATTTACCTTTCTGGATGTTGTAGTCTGACAGTGTGCGACCATCCTCGAGCTGCTTGCCAGCGAAGATCAGACGCTGCTGGTCAGGGGGGATACCTGGGAAGACATCCGTCATTAGTTAGCGATTCACAACCGTATGACTGTCTAACATAATAATGATTCATTACCAAACACTGTTTAACAAAATGCGTACCTTCTTTGTCTTGGATTTTTGCCTTGACATTTTCGATGGTATCACTGGGTTCCACCTCAAGGGTGATGGTCTTCCCCGTTAACGTCTTCACAAAGATCTGCATCTTTGCAAGCTCTGCACACAGAAATCAGACAAATAAGCATCACAGTTTGCACAATCCGCTGTCTTTAACATTGATAGATCCATCAGGTTAGTTGAAGTTAACGTTCACTCGGTAACTATCCAAGGCATGTCAAGCTGGGCGACACACATCATGGCATAGTAGCTAAAGCTAGCAACGTGTTAGCTCCAATTAGCATTCAAGGTATGCTACATTGGAGAAGTAAGAAAATCAATCTTAACACTAAAGCCATGACGCCTTACTGTTAATAGCGCTGACATGTACACAACATGAACATTATAGTTATCAGATTAATCGTAAATATTCCGTAGGAGTTCCATCATCATAATCCACATGGTTAGCAGACGAGCTGCCTACCATACAAACTAATGTTAGCAATCTCAAAAAGGCCTCTGCCACATGCGCTGTAACATTACCGCATAAAGTTTCGCAAATTTCAGCCTTACAAACTCGATTTTCCTCAATAAATCACTTTCTTCATTAATCCACAACCAATTATTATGCGACTAAGTACAGTTTTAAAAGGTCATTTTCAACAGAAAGACAGTTTTAACCAAAATACTATAGACATGAAAAGAACACGCACCCGGCGGTAAGTTTAGCCTGAACGAAAAGAGGCCGTCCAAACCGGAAATTCGTATATTTACATCACATCCTGCCTTTAGCTTACAGCTGGCTTCACAGATAGAAAACTGCCTTTGCACTATTTATTCGCTGTGTAATACTTCGAATCAGACTTAAAAGTCGTGCTCTCGTTTAGACTTGAACACATATACATTAGCATTGGTTTATTTCAGACTATTTCTTAACTGGAAATAAAATAATTTAATGTGCATCTGATGATTGTGTGTACTTCGCCATCTAGCGGTCGCATTGGGAAACAACATATGAGGAAGGTTCTTAATTAATGTGTTTTAATTAACTAGCCTACTTATCTCGTGTTTACCAAACCAAGCCAACAGTATGTCTGTAAACATTCCAAGTTATTTTGCAATTATAGGCCATGATAGCCTAATGTCAGGACAGGACAAGAGACAAATTATGCGCTGTTGATAAATAATTCATTAGTCTACTTAGCAACAGGGAATGCAACATAAAGACCCAGCCACAGCTTGAGAACAACGGTAAATATTTATTTCTTCTTTTCATTCATTAAGTCTTTTATTATTTCCCACATTTAGTAAACATTAAATGCTAATATAACCAGTTGAATATAGCTTGTTTTACTGGTCCAGTTTGCAGGCCTACTGACATAACTCTGCTAGAAATGGCATTTGTTTACCGTCCATTCTCGGCCAAGTTTGTAGCTTATAGTTTTAAGTGGTAGCAGGCTGTCTGAGTCTGCACGTTTTATTGGAACAATTATGTTTTTGAACCTGTGGTCACACCAGGTCTGCCACTCATTGATCAGAAGAAAGCACATGGGAGATAAAAGAAAATATTTTGAAGATGCATATTATAATCATGGCAAACTACTTACTGAAAGCATTAGGCTACATAGCCAACATAGAGCAACATAAAGCCACAGCCAATTTTAAGATATTGGCACATAGGTTGCTACAGCTGTATGAAATTTCCAGGAATAGGCCTAACCAGTGCCCAGAGACATCAGTCCATTTGGTGTTTATTTGGGACTTTTCCCCAACTTACTTTAGAGATTATAGGCTTATTTCTGCCATATTAAGACTGTTGGAGGACAGCCTAATGAATAATTGAGAACTGAATTACATTGAACAATTTGAAACAGATGTCTTAAGAGTCCTATTCCACATATTACAATGTTAACCCAAAAGTGATTTCACAACACTTCCCAGCAGTGCCAGACTGGTACAAAAAAATTACCCGGGCATTTTTGGCCATGGCATCCCCCACTATAATTCTATTCATGGTAAGCTAAAAGTTGGACATGTTACATTAACATGAGAGATAATTGGACTAGCCCAATATCCTTCAAGAAAAATATGAGTAAATTATGATAGCCCCGGTCCAAAAATGTCTGCCGACCCATCGGGCATTGCCCTGTATGCCCTATGGCCAGTCCATGCCCCAGTAGGCTATTATTTTGCTTGGCTGTAGCTGCTGGCAAGAGGCCAAGTGTCATTATGATTTCAAAGACACTGTCTGTAGTTCTATGGAAGACTGCATGTATTTAAGTGACATCATTTTATCTGTGACATCGCATGAATTCTATTCCATTTTTCAGCAGATAACTGGAAATGTCTGGGCAGCACAGACAGACAGACAAAAGATCTGTTGATCTGAAAGTGATATAAGCAAAAAAAAAAGTTTTACTGCAAAGTTTCTACTGTGAGGGAATAGCCTGCGATCATGTCTGTAATCTCAGACACACTGATTCCAGCTCAGCTCACAGGGAAAGACTTCCTGAGGTCCTCTAACACCCTGGTGGTGAGGAACAACGATGGCGTCACCCCAGATCAGATCTACCTCACCACCTTCCAGAGGGATTTCAGGGCGTCCCAGCTGCCCAAAAGCGGCACTCTTCCCCGACCCACGCCAGCCCAGATGGAACACACCGACCAGCGCATCCTGGAGCGTAGCACGGAGGCGCTCGGTTCCTTTACCCGCCCTCAGTTGCAGAGCATTCACCGAATACCGGCCTGGGCGAAGCTGGGCACAAACATGAGGATGCACGCCGACCAACGCCAGCCCACCTTCCGCACCACCCAAGCAGAGGGCTACAAGTCACCCCCCGCCCATTCCCCCACCCGTGTCATACGCCCCACCGTGGCCTTCCAGCTGAGCTCCAACAATGACAGCCTGCCTCACACCACACACAGGGAATCATTTACTGGACACACGTCTCAGCCTGTTGTGAAGGCAGCTGTCAGGCACCTTGGTCAGTAATCCGTTTTTACAGAGGATGACCCAGAATGTTCTTTGTGCTGAATATTCTGTGTTCCTTTTACATGAATACACCTTGCCAGACTTTGTTACTTTAAAGGAATTCTCCACCTTTTTATGAAATTTGATTATTCACCCCCTTACCTGGTGCTAAAGCTAAAATAATTGTGGTTTACAGACTAGGAAAACGCATGCACTGAGACCAAAATGCTTTTACCCACATACAGTATGTAACTCCAGGTAAGGGGGTGAATTACCCAATTTCATAAAAAGGTGGAGTATTCCTTTAAAGCATCTGCTCATTTCAACCTACGGTACTTTGTGACTGTCTGTGTGTTGATTAGGAGGAGAGACGGCCATCAAAGGAGACCAGGACAGGATGAGTTTCAGTACCCACCACAAGGAGGCGTTCCAGGGTCAATGGTTCCCCCCTCCTGCCTTGGTGGAGAAGGTACTGTAGGGAGAGAATACACAACATGCTACTCACTTTTTTTTTTTTTCTTTTTTTTTTTAAGTAGGCTACTGCAAGTTTCCTTGCACAGCCTCTCTGTCAGGTAGACCGCAGGAATCCGCAAAACATTGTTGTGAAACAAAAAGAAGCTACCACACACTTCTTATTGTATAGGGAAAAGTATTTATTCATATTTATCTATTTATTGGGCACAGGCCATTACTAAAGCAAAGTCAAGCAGTGTGCGGTAGCTTCTTTTTCTTTTATAACAGCGCTTGTCACTTTGGTTGTGTGCTTATGGAGAAAAATAAACACAGTAGTCCAGGGGTTGGTCAAACTAAGGCTAAGGGCTTGTTTTTATATTAATTTAATATTAACATTAGCTATAGTTCACTTGTAATTAGTCAAAAATTGCTGCTTCTATTTTCCATCGGCTCTGGGCAGCTTTGATTTTTCAGCATATGGCCATAAACTTAAGGGTTTAACCAACCCTGCATTAACCAAAGTACTGAACGTTAGAACGGAAGTAATAATAATAAAAAAAAATTAACACTTACCCTAAGCCTTTTTTTAGTGTTTTTGATGTGACCAGTGGCTGTAGTAGTGTTGTTAGTCTTACAAAAGATGTTTCAGTTAACAAAAAGGAAATATTTTCATATACTATCTTTAAACTGATATTGTACTCTATCTTGTAATTAATAAATAAATCTGGGGGAAAAAAAACAAACAAAAAAAAGACGTTTCAGCTGGTTAGCCTTGGCACTGTCAGTGGGAGAGGACAGAGTTAGAGGACCGATAAAACAGCTGTGCAGCTTTCTAGCTACTAGCTACACAAAATTGGTGCTGTGACTAGGGTAGTATTCCAAGAAGGTGGTGAAGTGGGAATCTTGGCTAATTTAAGACAGAGGTAGTGGTAAACCTAACAATAGAAGAGCCCAAAACTTCTTTTACATATAAAATCAGATGCAACACTTCCTTTTCTGAACCACTCAAAACTATCAGGCTACACTATTAACAGCTGTACCACTCTATCAGGGTCGGACTGGGACCAAAAAATGGCCCAGGCATTTTTGGCTATGGCGGCCCACCAAGATTTTATTGAATAATAACTTCATGGCAAGCTAAAATAACATTGAAAAAGCACATTGCATGAACATTAGAGATTTAATTGGACTAACCCAATGCCAGTTATGACGGCACCGGCCCAAAAATGGCCATCGGCCCACCGGGCATTGCCCTGTATGCCCTATGGCCAGTCCATGCCTGCACTCTATGATAGGTTCACTAAACCAGGTTTATCACTTAACCACCATGTTGGATTACCCTCCTGGATGGGAATGATGTTTCGGGGGGTGAGTGTAACGGATGCCCGCTAGCTTAACTGTGTGAGTAGAACATTAAACCTGGTAAACGTGCTGCAGGAGTTGAAGGTTCATGCCCGGGCGTGTGCAGGGTTAGACCCTCCAGGGCGGTGCAGGTTACATAAGCACCACACAGAGTTAGTGCAAGAGCTAGTCAGTAGAATCATGACTTTCTCTTTTTAGATTACTTTTACAAAATGTATGCTGTGCATGGCTGGTGGGAACAGCAGGTGTTAATCTATCCTTCATGGGTATACTCAGAAATAAACTGAAAATCATAAAAGACTAGTTGCACAATAAATAAAGTACATGGAATACAACAAAATGTTATTGTCACATGCATCAGTGTCACAGTGATACCGGGTGGTAGACACATGGGCTTACAGTGATGTCTGTTTGTCTAGCCATGCATAAATGCATAAATGCACACACGTGCTGAGAAGTCCTATAGTTGCAAAGTTGTTGCATTAGTTGTAGAAGTTGCAAACTGTTGCATAGTGTTGACTTAAAGGAGAAAGCCGGCGTGAATCAACAGTCCTACTGTTTTGTAGTGCCAAGCGCTATTGTTAGTCACCTCAATCACTGGATTTCATGCAAGGCAGACTGAGATAGCGAAACGGCAGCTAACGTTTACAGAATGGGGCATTTCAAAACTAAAGCAAATCGATTAGGTTTAGTTTTTGACATGCCTCATTCAGTTAGTGTTAGATGCCGTTTCGCAAACTTGGTCTACGATGCACAAAATTTTATCATGAGGTGGCTTTCAGTAGTGC
>JAODXP020000081.1:72500-92500 GCA_027497455.2 Sardinella longiceps | reverse complement strand
CTAAATTAGTGTCTGTATTATTTGCGATGTTTGGATAAGTATGGCCAAGTATACACTATACTGTAGAAAGTGGGTGAATGTGTGACTGTGCATACACACATGCGTTTACATTTGTGTGTGTGTGTATGTGAATGTGTGTGTGTGTGTGTGTGTGTGTGTGTGTGTTAGAGCATGTGCTGCATCCTAAGGTGAATCAGACCTTCAGTTGCGTGCCCAGGGGAGATTTGGACCCAGAGCGAAACAGAGACAGAATGACGGCCACCACCAACAGTTTCTTCTTCTCCAAGGTGAAAACTTACTTCTGTCTCTGTTTAAAGGTGTATAGGATCTCAAAATACTTCATGGAGAGCTGCATACAGCCAATAAAATTCTAAATAAAAAGGTCAAATAAATGAATGCATACATGATAAGAAAAATTATAATTTATTATTTTTTTTTAGTCACATAAAGCTTCTTGTAACTTCCAAACAAGTCATATTCTCTCAGACTTGCTGGACACATTTTCTTACCTGTGCTGTGCTTGTGTATATGATCTCTTTGGCTTTTAAGTTTGTAAAGCATATTGAATTGCTTGTGAGTATGGAACGTGCTACTTATACATGTATACGGTAATCAACGTGTCTGAAATCCCAGGAGAATCACAGAGAGTTCCCCTCCCATGTGGACGGAGCCAGTCTCAGGACCAGGAGCAATGTGCACTTCGGACGCCCAAATCTGGGCCAGATGTTCTACAGAACCTCCGCCAAAGATGACTACCCAAGACGGGAGATGGCACGGGTCTCACCCCACACACACCCATCGGGACGGGTGCTCTCTGGCCTGGGTGAGAAAACACACACACACACACACACACACACACACATACACACACACACACACACACACACACACATTCAAACATACACACACACACAGATACAGACACGTGTGCGCATGTAACACATGCCAACTAGCTCGGCTAGCCGGCGGCAGTAGGTGTAAATCCTCACAACTCAATTCCTTGGGCGCTTCTAGCTGCTGAGTTACAAGCCTGGGCTTTTAGTTTTAGCTCAGTGGTTAGAGGGTCCGACTCCCATGCCGTGGGTTAGTTGTAGTTGACGGAGTGGCAGGTTCGAGACCAGAGTGCAGTGAGAACGGCTCTGCCTATTCGCACACATAAACAAGTGAACATTAGTCTCTCTGATCGGTATGTCAACCAAAAAAAAAAGACACTTTGTTTCGCAGTATTCAAATGAGTAGCTGTGTGCACATCCTACCTTCTGGCTAGGTGCATGACAAATAAAGTAGTGTCCAAGGCAAGAAAAGCATCATATAAACCTCCATATTAATTAATGAAGATCAGCAAGGTTTTGAGCCTGTTGGGTCTTCTTCAGGAAAAAAAAAAAAAGTTTAATCGGGAGTTTAATCAGTGTTGCAAACATTACGTTTTTCTTGCTTTGGATACCACTTTGTTTTGGAAACATTTTTGTAGTCACCGACTCCCACACTATTACTTAACATTTGAAGTCCTGTAGTTTTTGTGGTTTGTGGTTACTGTATGTCCAGATGGTGACATATTGTGCTGTGGAATTCAATATAAAAAAGTTAATGGATAATTATTATAATCTGTCTGTGCCTCCAGAGCCTGAGCCTGCCATCACAACCGTGCAGAGAGACTACAGGCGAACAAATGCAAAAAGACAGGAGCTGCCCTCCGCTCAGTTAAAACAGGTGAGCTGCCCCCCCGCTCAGTTAAAACAGGTGAGCTGTCCTTCCCGCACAATTAAAACAGGTGAGCTGCCCCATGCACAGGTAAAACAGGTGAGCTGCCCCACGCACAGGTAAAACAGGTGAGCTGCCCCCCGCTCAGTTAAAACAGGTGAGCTGCCCCCCGCTCAGTTAAAACAGGTGAGCTGCCCCCCTCTCAGTTAAAACAGGTGAGCTGCCCCCCGCACAGTTAAAACAGGTGAGCTTCCCCCCGCAGAGGTAAAACAGGTGAGCTGCCTCACGCACAGTTAAAACAGGTGAGCTGCCCCATGCACAGGTACAGTAAAAAAGGTGAGCTGACCCTGCACCGTTAAAACAGGTTAGCTGACCTACTCACAAAATAAACAAACCGAAACTTGATGAAGTATTATGAACATTAGGCTACCCTAACACTAATAAAAAATAGCAAATAACATGATGCCCCTAACACTAATAAAACAGGTGAGCTATGACACCCCCCACCTCACACACACACACACACACACACACACACATACTCACACACACACACACCCACAGTTACAATACATGAGGTAAAACCCACACATGTTAAAGGGGTGAGCACCCCTGCACAGTTAAAAGTCCTACAAAGATGAAACGAGTGAAGTAAATCCCACAGGTGAACTCTGTTAAACTGACAGATAAGCCAGCAGATTTTGACCCAGTTTTTAGCTTTGATTCAGTTCGACTCAAAAGACTAGACTTCGGTCGAATTCTTATCTTGTTTGTAACCCAGGCGACCCAGGCAGTCGAATAGTGGATGTAAAAATGAATTATACCTCCAGTCTGATTAGACTATATAAGATTTCTGGGATTTCTTGCAGTTCAAACGTGTTGTGTGACCAGAGCAATTACGAGAGAGTGAAGTGTCTAAGTTTACCCTGATGTGTAGAGTAGAGTGTGGCACCATTTGAGTTCCATCCCATTTGGCAGAGTGCAGGGTCGGAAAAAAGTCATCAAAAACAGACATGCTGTAAATGAATTTCAAAAATAGCAAAGGATCTCTACAAATTAACACAAGTGAACTTGAGGCAAACACACACACACACACATGGGCGCACAGGCACACACACACGCACACCCACATACACACACACACACACACACACACAATAAAAAGCCCTAAACATTTAACCCAAAAGCTGTGAGCTGTGCCTTAATACAGCGAGTTAAATTCCCACACAGTTAAAACAGCATGCAGTGAAAAACTGCTAAAGATAAACAGACTGTTTACTTTGGACTCTAGTTTTTTTTCCCCCTTGCTTATTCATCTCCCCTAACTTCTATTTTGGGAAGGACTCATGCATGGATGAAACCGTGGACTGTGAGACTACAAATAATTGTTTTTCTTTTCCAGGAGTCTGGACTTTGATTTGGTTTATTTAGAAACTTCGGCTCACGTCTGTGTAAATGGCCCACCATTCAAGTGAAATAGTTTCAACATGTTCATTGTTTGTAGATGTAGATGTAGGCCAATAGCTTTAGGAGCTGCATTAGATATAGATCATTAGTAGTGCTGTCAAACGATATAAAGAATAAAAGAAATAATCTGATTAATCACAGCTTTTTCCCATGATTAATCATGAATTATCACCTCATTTCCACCAGTAACAGTTTCAATGCTAGGGTATAAGTTGCATCTTTATCTTTCCCTGGCAAGACCCTGAAGCAAATTAGTAGACTTTGTTCTCAAATTGGGCAATTCACACATATCCCCTAGCCCAAAACATCAAGTCACTTCCTGAACAAGATTCACAATAGGCTAATCCATGTCAATATGAAAACATCAGGGGACTGAGATGCAACCAAGAGGAAAGTTTGGATATTTGATCATTCTTCACCTCCTCTGTTGTTGGACATGGAGGAGTGAGTCCATTAGATATAGATTATTATTATTATTACCTCCGCCAAGGAGGTTATGTTTTCGGTCGCGTTGGTTTGTCTGTCTGTCTGTCTGTCAGTCAGCAGGATAACTCGAAAAGCACTGCACGGATTTGGATGCAATTTTCGGACAATGTGTATATTGGGACAAGCAAGAGCTGATTCGATTTTGATGGCAATCGGTGATCCATAACACTAATTAGGGATGGCCTGTCATAGGCTACAGGGGAAATCCTCAATGTGTTGGCTGCAGGTGTCCTTTACCTGGTGCACGCCCCCATGAGAAACAGCCTGTTCTGAACATTAGAGCTAAAAAAGTTAGCTTTAAAAAAGCATAATATGGGACCTTTAAACTGAAAGTAGGAAAACAATATGTGAAATGTGCCTTTGAATACATGGCAGATATGCATGGCTCAAACCTGTTCATTAACCTACCTGTAGTAAAGCCACCAGTACACTAATGCCCAATATACTTGCAGTGGACCAACACACACACTCCCACTTGGAAAGTCTTTTTAATAACTGAACAGAATATGTGAACAGAAACCCAAAAGGCACTTATACGTAGAGTCTTCTGTACTTTCAGAAGTAAGCACCTCAAGCTTGTTTATTTGTCTCTTACCTGTCTGTTTATCTGTTTGTTTGTTTATTTGTTTTTGCTTGTCTCTTACCTTTCTGTTTACTTGTTAATTTATTTGCTTTTGTTTGTCTCTTACCTGTCTGTTTACCTGTTTGTTTATTTGTTCTTGGTTATTTGCTTTTGTTTGTCTCTTACCTGTCTGTTTACCTGTTTGTTTATTTATTTGTTTTTGTTTGTCTCTTACCTGTCTGTTTATCTGTTTATTTGTTTTTGATTGTCTCTTACCTGTCTGTTTATCTGTTTGTTTTTGATTGCCTCTTACCTGTCTGTTTATTTGTTTGTGTTTATTTGTTTGTAGATTAAAGAGAGCCACATCCATCCTCCCTGTGATAAGCACCACTTCAGCACAACCCACAATGAGTTCTTCACATCCCTGCCTCTCTGCAGAACAGTGCCCGTCGAGCCCAGTGTCCAGCGGAGCCATGTACCTCTGTAGACACACACACACACACACACACACACACACACACACACACATACATTTACTTATTATTCTTACTCGCTGTTGTGCCTTGAAAACAAATAGACACTCACTGTTCTTACTTACTGCTACTTTTAAAACAAATAAACAAAGTTGTAAAAATCACTGAAAAGTCTCTCTAGAATCTTTTCTCAGGGGTTAACAGGGTCATTATCATAGGGTCTGCTGAGTGCTAAACTTTGAACTTTTTGCTCATTTCATTCGTAGTTCAAAGTCCTTATTGACTACTGGCACATGCAGCAGAGATGCATTCATCATTTACACTGTCCACTGTTTCTGACCACATTCATATGGGTCAGAGAGAGAGAGATAGAGCTGCTGTTATTTGGATACTATCTGGCTCGATCATCCCTGGTCCAAGCGCACCAAGCACAGCATGACTTGTGTTGTGTGTTATAGGATTTATCCAGAGTGTATCCACATGTAATGGACCTTTTTCACCTACGCAGGCATGGACTGGCCATAGGGCGTACAGGGCAATGCCCGGTGGGCCGATGGTCATGTTTGGGCCGGGGCTGTCATTTACTCATAATTTTCTTAAAGGATATTGGGCAACTTTAATTAAATCTCTCATATTCATGCAATATGTCCTACTTACAGTGTTATTTTAGCTAGACACAACATTACTATTATTGAATAAAATCATGGTGGGCCGCCATGGCCAAAAATGCCCAGGCCATTTTTTGGTCCCAGTCCGGCCCTGCACCTACGTCACTATGGGGCACTAGAACAAGGCTTGGGTGGTAAAACTTCCCCAGAAGTAGCTTCTGGGGATGGGATGCCCCTCATCTGCCCAACTTTCCACCTGACCAACAGTAAGAGAGGGGACCAGCAGTAGATTTTCTGTCCTGCATCTGTGAGAAATTATTAAATATTATTTATAAAGCGAAGGGAGTTTTTCATTGCCCCTTGTTTCTCACGGATGCTGCCCGTACTGTCTATAAAGCGCTGCGAGACAATGCACGGTATTTGAACGCTCTACAAATAAAATTGAGTTGAATTAAATTAATGTTTCGTCTGCATTTCCTCTAGTTTACCACCCGAGCCTTGTTTTCGTTCGGAATATGGCAGCCAGGTGAAAAAGGTGAATGATGGTAATTGGAGCGATGGTGGCCTAGGAGGTAGGAGGTTGCAGGATCGAAGCCATCTCGTCCTGACCTCATTGAAGTGTCCTCAAGCAAGACACTGGCCATTTCCGAAATGGCCTACTACTTGACTACTACATTACTGCTCGTATACTGATCTCTGCAGACAGCAGCGTGTAGTATGCAGTACATGACTGTGGCACCTCCACATAATTTTTAGGATTCCCTTTATACAAATGGTATATGTCTGCCAATGTCTGCCAATGAATGGAATAAGCAGCATTATAAGGGTTTTCCATTGCATTAATATGTCCATTTTTTGTATGCCTGTAGCCCTAGAGAAATGTATATTGCTGTCGTTTGTTTTAGTTATTTGATTATTGAACTGTCAGTCAAGCTGACGTGCGCTGTCATACGCCGTCAGCTGACTGGTTTGGCAATGACGTTTGGTCAATGAGATAAAGCGCGGAAGTGCGCGTAGTTCAAACTAAGCTTTAACGGGGAGTCTAAGTTGGGACCTGTAGCTTCACAAACACCCCTTTGCAAAGGACTAAACTTATAACCTTGTATTCCCGTATTCACCGGAACCAAAGGACTTGAACCCATTCAACGCCTAGGTGACTGAAAGACCGGTGAGAGGGATTCTTTTTTCTATTTTTGCGTTGCCGGGTTTCCATTCATCCAAGTCTTCGCCTGGCTGTTTGCGAAGTTCCTTGCTTCACCGAGTGGATTATATTTTTGCTTTTGTGTGGGATCAGCTGGACTTGTTTTCACTATATTTTTGTAACGGAGTTTTTGCGGGAAGTGTTTATTCTTTTGTTTGGAACTCTGGGCCATGGTGCGAGTGTTCATGGAGAGCGCGCGCCGACACTGCTGTGGGTGCGCGCGCTACTGAGCCGACGGGACTGTGCAAGAGAGATTGTGTGCGCGTGTGTGTGTATGTGTCGGGTGCAAGTGCTGGCCAGCCGATTTTTGGGGAACAATATATGTATGAAAAATCACCGTTGTTGTTGTATTTTCTGTGTGTGTCTGCTGTATACAAAAATGAAACGTTATCATTGTGTTCAGTCAATCAGAACCCGTACTTAAAATAGTAGTATTCCTAGCGGAGTGTTACAGATGGTGGCCCGTGCATACGGGGATTGATTTGAATTTCGTTTCAATTTTTGAGCATTTTGTGCATTGTATCAGAAAAACATTCACATAATGGCTGATATTGCTTCTTGGGATAATACAAGCCCTGGTACTGAGTTTGACAATCTTTGTTGTTCTACTACTGACCAGGGGGGAATAGACACAAACAGGAATGAAAAGCACAGATGTTTATTGAATTCATTTATTTCTGTGAACAATGATTGTAATGGTGTGTTTAATAAGACTGGTAACTCTGAAAGGGCAAGCCCTAGTTCTAACAGAAAGGAGTGGGGAAAGTTTACAAAGGTAATACAAAATGAGTGTGAACCAACAGACCATGCACTGAGAAAACAACTGACTCGACTAGAATCTGATTTTAGAGACTCCCTGGATAGTGCTATCAATAGGGAGATGCTCTTCAGAGAGTTCGTCAGTGTCAGCTTAGCTGAGCTGGAGGATAGGTTAATGGCTGCTGTGGCCAAGCTGGAGAGGGAAATGCGTAGCTGCCTCCTGCTTAGGGATGACCACCGGAGAGGACAGTTGCACAAGCTAATTCCACCCAGCACACCCTCAGCCCTAAGTGCTAAAGCTGAAGACACTGATGTGAATGAAATAGCTCCACATAGTTGGTCTGGTGCGCCTCTGTATTCCTCTGTTGCTGCTTCAAACCATCCAACTAAGGTCAACACAGAATGTCCTAGCCGCCATAATTCACTCCTGGAAAACGGCCAGACTGCCACCTCAGAAAAGAGAGTGGATGCCAGCAGGTCCACTAGACCCCAGGAGGAAGAGCTTGGTGGGTCCATGGCAGCCTGTGTTGTGATCTCAGCCAACCTTTCTGATCTGCCCGTCCCATTATCAGAAGTTACCCAAGCCCAGGAGGATGATGAGCGGGTGTGCCAGTTGAGACAGTCCAGCCTGCAGTCAGCTGCTTTTCCTAACAGCAGCTGTTTCGTGGTCCATGAGAGGGTGCTGTTCCGAAGAGTCTGCCCACGGGACCAACAGGAGAAGCTCCAGTTGGTGGTGCCCCAGTCTCTCATCCAGCCACTTTTACATCACTTTCACCACCGTCCATCGGGTGGTCATTTTGGGCGTTTGAAGACCTTACTGAGGGTCTTGAAGGTTGCCTGGTGGCCCAGTGTGCGAAAAGATGTGGCCGAGTACACTGAGGGCTGCAACATCTGCCAGCAGACTAAGACCAGACATCTCAGACCACCCTCAGTGAAAGGTGGCACAATCAACACACCAAGAGAGGAGCGCTTTTACCAAACAGCAGCGCTCACACCACATTCCCAACAAAACAAGAGACAGCGGAAAATGATGGAAGAAGGCAAGTGCAGAAGGGGAGTGCACCAGGCCAGCATAGCTAAGTGTATTAATTCCCGCTGGCGAGTGGCGCCATTCCAGTCGGGCAACTTGGGCTGTCCTTGGTCGTCTCCTGTCTTCAGTGCCAACAACAACTTCTCCATCCAGCTAGTGCCTAGGTGGGAAGGGCCAGCTACATTACATTACATACATGCATACACTTGTTAGGGCCAATGAAGTACAGGCTAAAATGGAGCATCCCACTTGATAAGCAGAGCATTGTGGAAGTGTAGAAATGGTTGCACTCTATTAGACATGCTTTATCTTACTAGCCTTTGGCTGGAGGGGGGTCTATGTGGCACCTCCACATAATTTTTAGGATTCCCTTTATACAAATGGTATATGTCTGCCAATGTCTGCCAATGAATGGAATAAGCAGCATTATAAGGGTTTTCCATTGTATTAATATGTCCATTTTTTGTATGCCTGTAGCCCTAGAGAAATGTATATTGCTGTCGTTTGTTTAGTTATTTGATTATTGAACTGTCAGTCAAGCTGACGTGCGCTGTCATACGCCGTCAGCTGACTGGTTTGGCAATGACGTTTGGTCAATGAGATAAAGCGCGGAAGTGCGCGTAGTTCAAACTAAGCTTTAACGGGGAGTCTAAGTTGGGACCTGTAGCTTCACAAACACCCCTTTGCAAAGGACTAAACTTATAACCTTGTATTCCCGTATTCACCGGAACCAAAGGACTTGAACCCATTCAACGCCTAGGTGACTGAAAGACCGGTGAGAGGGATTCTTTTTTCTATTTTTTGCGTTGCCGGGTTTCCATTCATCCAAGTCTTCGCCTGGCTGTTTGCGAAGTTCCTTGCTTCACCGAGTGGATTATATTTTTGCTTTTGTGTGGGATCAGCTGGACTTGTTTTCACTATATTTTTGTAACGGAGTTTTTGCGGGAAGTGTTTATTCTTTTGTTTGGAACTCTGGGCCATGGTGCGAGTGTTCATGGAGAGCGCGCGCCGACACTGCTGTGGGTGCGCGCGCTACTGAGCCGACGGGACTGTGCAAGAGAGATTGTGTGCGCGTGTGTGTGTATGTGTCGGGTGCAAGTGCTGGCCAGCCGATTTTTGGGGAACAATTATATGTATGAAAAATCACCGTTGTTGTTGTATTTTCTGTGTGTGTCTGCTGTATACAAAAATGAAACGTTATCATTGTGTTCAGTCAATCAGAACCCGTACTTAAAATAGTAGTATTCCTAGCGGAGTGTTACATGACAAATATCACGGGAGTAGAGTGGGGCTCAATTAACCTTGAGTCAGGTAGAGCACCTGCAGTCCATTAATTAATGAGGTTCTGGTCATGTGGCCAGTAGGCCTCTTCTGCTGCTTGCATACCATGCTGCATACTGGGGAGTAGTAGGCCTATATGAGGCTCAGCCAGTCAAATAGAACACCTGCAGCTTATTAATTAATTGTAGGAAGCAGTAGTGTGTGCTGCGCTGTGTGCTGGGGCACAAGCAGCATGTAGCACATGTAGCATAGTAATTTAGTAGGCCATTTCGGAAATGGCCACTGTTCCCCATTGCTTCTGATGAGGGGGCTGGCGCCTGTGTGGGCATGGCAGCTTCTTTTTATTTCTTTTATTTTTTTTTCTTTTATTTAACCAGGAAGTCCCATTGAGTTAGAGTAACTCTTCTTCCAGGGAGACCTGACATGGGTGTGAATGGGAGGCACATTGTAGAGCGTGTTGGGGGAAAATGCTGTGTGATTGCAGTCCATACATTTGTATATGCATAACCCCAGTACATTAATGGAAAGATCCATGGGCTGTAGGCTATAGCAAGCAGTACAGCACATTACATTTAGTCAAGGTCTAAAATTCCTTATGGTAAAGCCATGTAAATCCACATGCACAACCAGAGACTGACAGAATGGATCTCTTTCTCTCTCTCTCTCTCTCTCTCTCTCTCTCTCTCTCTCTCTCTCTCTCTCTCACACACACACACACACACACACACACACACACACACACACACACACACACACACACACACATTATGCACATGCACACATACAGTTGATGAACAGGCACATTTGCACATGAGCATGACACACACCCCCACACACACGCACACACCCACACTCAGAGCCTAACACACATAGTAACATCAGACATAGCCTCATTGTTTGTCCAACACAGCTGTGTGGCCCCATCACCTTGTCCTCTTTACCACTCCACACTTGCTCCCGTTTTCTGAGTTTGCCTGACCAGTCACTGGCACAGTTTTCACTGTTTATTGTTTGATGGAGGAGTGAAGATGTGTAAACAGTCCAATGTGCAAATCAAATTTACCCATGCCACGCGTGTGTGTGTGTCTCTCTCTCTCTCTCTCTCTCTCTCTGTGTGTGTGTGTGTGTGTGTGTGTGTGTGTGTGTGTGTGTGTGTGTGTGTTTATCAGTTCCACTGAATAACAGCCGTTTTCTCTTTAAAGCATTTTACAATTTTATAAATCATTTTTTTTTGTTGGAGAACATTTGAATTGTTCAGATACATTCGGAAACTTCAAATTGTGAGAAGACGGCTACAATCAGTTTTCCTAAAAGGTTAAAATGATTTCCCGTTCTGTGGTGGGTATGATCTCTCAGCGGTGAGCGCCATAGGGCGTTGTTTGATTGGTGCTCATGATTGTCCATCTGAGGTAGGCGTGAACCACACTCGCGAAAATATATTCTACTCTGCACGCGTGCGAACTAAGACTTTTACGCACAGAACGCGAGGACTGAAGATTCGTCATCTCGCATCATTTAAAGGTAAGCAGTTGAACAAGCAGCTTAATTTTACGGTATCTGCAACTTTAATCTAACATTATCCGTTCAAAGAAGCTATCCGACCAGCAGGGCAGGGTCCTTGTTTATAAGCAGCTACTAATAACTGTCAGCACGTCTGCTCAGAAAAAAAACATTACTGTCACTTGAGTAAAACGAAAGCTGCGTGACCAGTATAACGGAGGCGCTCCTTTTTCTTGCAGATGCTGTTCAAAAGCATAAAAAGCTTTGAGCTTGTGCTGGATGGACCAGACGATGCCGTGTACACAAGTGGGGAGATTGTTACCGGACAGGTAATATTGGAGCTAAATCGGGAGATGAAAGTTCGGTCAATGAGAGTGCTTGGGAGAGGGGTCGCGACGGCTCACTGGCTGGAAAATCGCAGCGTTGGCATGAACACCGTTTACAACGACTACACGTCCAAGATTACCTACTTCAGGAAAAGACAACATCTCATCAGAGGTAAGGCCTACGCGTGCACGCACGCACGCACGCACACACACACACACACACACACACACACACACACACACACAGAGAGATGCAGCCTTTTCTGACATTGAGACTAGTTTACTTAACAGCATCGGCAGAAAGGTGTTCTCGTTGGCTTAGAACTTGCCGGGTTCCCTTGTCCTCTGACTTTAGCTATTGTTTAAGCTATTGTTTATCTCTGTTGTGCATGGATGGCAGAAGTCTTTCATATTGTCCGCTGCGCTTCAACCCTCCCCGATATAGCCCTTCTTCGGTGTCGTTCACGTGTGAGAAATTGGAGTCGGAATCTAGGCCAACAGACATGACTATAAACAGAGCTTAGGGCAGAGGTTAATATTTCACCATAATGGCGCATAGGTTGGAGCTCGGGCTTGATATAGGCCTAAAAACAGCAATTAGGTGCACAGGCCTGCAGAGACATGGGGTAGACCTGTCCTGATTCTGTTTTGTCCGAATTTGACATGTGCATGGTAGAATAGCCTACTGAACTGATGAATTCTGATATTGGCAAGCTTGCGAGGTGGGGTGGGGTCGCCTCCCCTGTGCAAGACGACCTCCATGCCGTTGGAGATCCTTGGTTAGCGGGGCGTTTCAAAAAATGCTCCCTTGGTTTCTCAGGCAACGTGGAAAACAACACGTAGCCGGCAGGCACGTGAGTTGGTAGGCTACCCCCGCCCCGACTCCCCCTTGAGGGGTCACACAGACCCCCTTTGACCTATTTTTGTGTTGTTCATTTCTGTGCAAAAATACCCCACGTTTTGTATCAGCAGTGCCAGGACAATATCGCTCACTTTTCTTAAAATCTGCATGCAATAAGAAAATGCTGGAAAGTAGACCAGAATTCACTGCTGTATTAGGCCCCCCCAAAATCTGTCACCATGGGGAAAGGTGATGGCTTAAATAAATGGCCTTTGCAGCATTGCTGAAATAAAAACAAAGAAACAAACAAAAAATAGGGTATGTAAATAAGTAGGCCAATAGGCTACTGTGTAAGCTTGTCTGAAGAGATGTTTTGACATTTAATACTGGCCTAGGTGTTGCAACAGAAAATGAAATGGTCTGAAAACTGAAGTGAAACTGAAAGTAGCATTGTGTATTTGGATTATTTGTGTGGACCTGGGTCATCGTCATATTCCATTTCTATATGGAGGTTTCTGGGGTGATTTGAATGAAGGCTAGACTACTGCCATGCGACTGTAGCTTGGAAGATATATAGTTTGTAAACAAATGTTTGCAATGCCAAAGAAAACCAGCAGAGGGCGATCTTTGGTCATGTTTCCCAGAGCTGAGATGTTTTGATATGTTATGAGTTGCGCCACGGGGAGGCAGTGCATGGTAGTCTATGTTCGAAACTAAAAAGTTTTATTCGGCGAAGAATCACTATATATTTCCTCATTCATACCTATCGCACATAACAAATACATGATGCAAATGTATCCCTGCAAAATTTTTAACAGAAGTGTCTTAAGGAATCGTATGTAGGTCAAGTGAAGGGTTGTTTATTTTTGATTTGGGCAGAACAATGGCCCCATAATGCTATTATCCACAAGGCGATCTTAATTGATTGAATCATTATTGTGGATTAGCGTGCATTGAAACTTTGCAAAGTTTTCCACGCTGTCGGCAAACTCTGCATATGGGGCTCCCAGGATGTAAATATCTTTGCACAATAGTACAGTGTGAAACTATTTTGTTGTGCAAAAAAATCTTAAGGGAGGATCCAAAAGTTCTGAGCATGCTCAGTCAGCTTGTTTTCGTCTAAGAACCTGCAACCATCAATCATCGGGCCCTGCTCAACCCCGTTCGCTGTCCACACCCAGCGAAGATGTTTATTAGCGAGCTCCAGCTTCAGTCGTAGCCTCAAGCCTTACATAATAAATGCGGATAGCCCGCCCCCCATTACATTAAAGGACGGTGTTTCGAGCTGCCTGGGCATATCTTGTTTTGCACGCAGATGAGAGAGGGTGCTCAGCATAGCACAGAACTCTCTGAACACTTGACGACAGGTCTAAAGCGTCAGAAACTCAACGAAGTGCCATTCGAAGAAGTGGTTTGGGATTTTTTACAAGATGATTTTCGACAAGGTGAAAAAGTTAGACATCGTCTTCGACTCGCCCGAGATCGACTCTCCACCCGTGTTCAGCAGCGGGGATGTCGTCTCGGGGAAAGTTGTCTTGGAGCTTAGTGGAGAAAGCAAAATCGAGTCCTTGAAGTTGCACGCTGAAGGTTTTGCGAAAGTGCATTGGACAGAATCACGAAGCGCTGGATCAAGCACCGCTTATACCCAAAATTACAGCGATGAAGTGGAGTACCTGAATCGGAGAGAAGTGCTTCTGCAGACAGGTCAGTCAGTCAGTCATTCACTTGCTCGGTGACTGTCGGGGTACTTTGCTGTCTGCTGTCAAAAATGAGCACAATGAACCTCGAATTTCAACGAAAGACATCTTATTCTCGCATGAACATGGTGTTCTAAGTCATTTGTTTCGCATTTTCGAGGAAGTTGTAGATCCTTTGTTTGGTGCATCATGAAATGGTTATGGTATGAATGGAGTCGAAATGTTTCCTTTGTCGGACTTAGCCTGTTGTTTTCCATTTGATGAAGTATTATAACAACAGCTTTAATAACATATGGCCGAGGAAGAAGGCACGAATAGGCCTACTTTTTACAGTTGCAGATGGTTCAGTCGTTTGTTCTTTGTGCAGTTGTTTGTGCTGCTATTGAGGCACTGGTTTGACAAGGTAGCCTACTTGTTTTCGACATAGCCAGTGTGGGTGTTTGTCTCTGAAGTGATGTCAAACTATGCCACACGGATGTAGAACAATATTTAAAAAATAATTTTGTATAGAATTAAAGCTGCTCTGCCGTGTCCTGATTGAGTTTTTATGACCTTACAGTGCTTATTGTGAAACTTATGTCTGTTGTGTTATCTGCCCCTCACAGATAATGGAGAGTTGACTGTCCTTCCTGCCGGCAGACACGAATACCCCTTCAGCTTCCAACTTCCTGAGGAGTACGTTTCACTTTTGATTTGTCTGCTCTAATTTGACGCTTTGTTTGTGCTTGTGTGCGTGAGTGGGAGAGATGGGAGTTTAAGTGAGACGGAACAAAACAGTCCCAGTTTTTCTGGCTTTTCTGTTTTTGTTTGTTGGGTTGTGGTGAGATCAGACCCTAATTTGCTCCTCCATTCTGCACCTCAGGACTCTGGTGACGTCCTTTGAGGGCAAGCATGGGAGCATCCGCTACTGGGTCAAGGTGAAGCTCCACCGACCTTGGAGCACAGTCAGGAAGATCAAGAAAGAGTTTACCGTCATCGAGCCCATTGACATCAACACTCCTGCCCTTCTGGTAAGTTCTCTCCCAAGTCTTCTCATGTTGTTGAAGAACTTTACAAACAGACAGAAATAAGGAATGGAAATTAAGGAATCTAAATCACATTTTTATCTTCCCATAGGCGCCTCAAGCTGGAACCAAAGACAAGAATGCTCGTGTGTGGTACCGCAACTTTGGACAGGTGTCTGTGACCGCCAAGATTGACCGCAAGGGCTATACTCCAGGTACTTTACACAACGCCATCCTTTCTAACCAGCCACACTGAACTCTAGCAATGACTAATCTTCCTAACCACACACGACTCGAGTAATGACTGACTTTTTCCTGTGCCCTCTCTCACCCTTTTCAGGTGAAGTCATCCCCGTCTTCGCCGAGTTTGACAACTCCACGACTCGTTCCATCGTCCCCAAAGCCTACATCACCCAGACGCAGACGTTCATCGCCCGTGGCACCATGAAGCAGAAGCGGGCGGTGGTGGCGACGCTGTGCGGTGACCCCGTGGGCGCCAGACGCCGCGAGACGTGGCACGGCCGCGCCATCAAGATCCCACCCGTCGGACCCTCCATTCTCCAGTGTCGCATCATCAAAGTGGAGTACACTCTCAAGGTCAGTCTCTCGCTCACCTGAACCCTCAACATCACACACACACACACACACACTAATGTGCACTACACTAGAAATGTTACTGTTTTGATTATTAACTTCATGATCATAATACAAAACAAAGTGAACATAAACTGACTTTTATGATTTGAACACCGACTGCCACACAACATATCTCTCTTTTCTATCTCAACTTGAAGGAAGTAATACTAATAGTTGGCTCTCCTTTGTGTGTGTGTAATACAGGTGTGTGTGGATGTCCCGGGCACCTCTAAACTGTGCCTTGAGCTTCCCCTGGTGATGGGCACCATCCCTCTGCATCCCTTCGGCAGTCGCACCTCCAGCGTCAGCAGCCAGTACAGCGTCAACCTCGAATGGCTCCGCATGGCTATCTCCGACCAGCCTGAGCGTGAGTACCTGATCTTTGTCTTACACTTCCACATCAACACACACACACAGACTTAGTAAGGATATGCCAGAAGCCCACTTTTTATTCTGTCATAGCACACAAGTTACAAATGGAAGATACAATTATTAGTGTTCCACAGAAATTAATGCTAAAACACACTATATTTTAATGGCCTGTAAGTGCAAGCAAGGGCCTTGACTGCTGCAGTCGTCCTTTCCTGGATAGAGTTCTTACCCAGTATGCCTCTCCTTCTCGCTCTACAGCTCCTCCAGACTACAGCTCCGTGGTGACCGATGGCCAGGCCGTCCAGAGCACCGCTGGCACCAGCACCCCGTGCAGTCGCCCCGAAGACGAGCTCAGCGGCATCCTGGAGAGGCCTCTCATGGCGTACGTCCACGAGTTCCGCTTCCGCCCGCCACCTGTCTACAGCGAGGTGAGACTTCCGTCCGCACTTCACACCGATAACAAATTGCACTCGTTTCAACACTTCAGCTTCAGTTCAATCATTCGTCTCTGCCTCTCTGTCTGACTAGCTCTCAAACTTCCTACAATGTAATTTTGAGTTTTTTGTTTGTATCTTAAAGATGACTCTTATCTAGCTTATACAACAAATAAAGTCAAATCAATTTGATTTTCCACCCTGATTTCATGATTGGGAAAAGCAACACCTGATTAAAGTTGTTTGTCTCTCTTGTCTGCTTTTGCAGGTGGATCCAAACCCCCAGCCCTGCAACATGCGACCTCGCTGCATGACGTGTTGAACAGAGCGGCTAACTCAAGCATCACGACGCTGATGATGATGAAAATAACGATGATTAAATCCGAAGCAGAGATTCGTCCTCTTCTCGAGCCTTGTCTCCGAATTACTGGTGCTCCGATCCAGGAGGGCTAGGCGATGTCGACGTCGCCGCCACCGCAGCGGACGCAGCACTGCACGCTGCACCAACCGGGGGGTAATCCTCAGAGATGACCCACGGAAGGACTGGAAACAAATCCTCTTATTAAGAAAAAAGAAAAGAAAACAAAAGAAAATGAAACAAAAAAATAATAACTTAACAAAGAAGAAGAAGAGTAAGAAGAAGGAAAAAAAAAAAGAACTAAGAACTTGGAACTTTTTTTCTGTTTTGTTTCTGTCCTCCTCCGGTGTGGGGTTTGAGGGTCGGAGCGAGAGTGCCCACCCCTAGCCACCCCGAGGTGCGCACACTGAGAAGCTTGTGTGTTGTGTAGGAGTCAGTCCAGTTCGGTCCGTCGGTCGGGCTGGTTGTGGTATTGTGTGAGGGGCAGAGCAAGGGGTTGCAGGCTTCACATGCCATGTGTATATTTCTTTATTGAAAGCCGCCCTTCAGTAACTTTGTCGGCGGTGATTGTAAATGAGCAACTATGCCATTGGAGATGTCAGTGGAAGCTAGCGATGCTAATGAAGCCTGCCGAGCCTAAGCTTTTCTGCCCCACCTTTACCTTAAGTCTCATCAACTTATAGATGTCAAAAGAAGCCTTTTTACACGCCTCTGACATGCCTTCATGTTACTTGCCCAAGAGATTGTCTGTCAGACTTAGTGTCCAGAGGAAAGTCAGGCCAAACTGTGCCTTTTTGAGATGTGTCAGAGTCTAGAGGACAGAGAAGCTAAGCTAAGCTAAGCTAGCTAATTAGCGTGTTTAAAGAGATTTAAAGAGTACTGAAAACGTGGGGTTGTAGCCAGAAGGTCTATGGAAGCCTATGCAAAAGGGAAAATATAAGTATTTCAGGAAAAACGAAAGCGATTTTGACAAAGTTGCATGAGTTGTTTAAGTGGCAGTAGGTGTCCTTCGTTCACCTCAGTGCACGGTGACATGGGACGGCGCTCCGTGTTTTTTAGACTTGTGGGAACGAGAATGTTAAGCACTGAACAGCCGAATGTGATTTCTTCTTTTTTTTAAAAAACAAAAAGAAAAACAAACTGTCCAGCCATAGCTGGTTGTGTTATGTGAGCACAACGAAAGAAAAGATACATAGACAGATTTCTAGCCTCACTCTCCTCTGCCCGAGTCGAGTCCACGCCAGGTGCGCTCTGAGTCCGAGCCACAAGTGGGGGAGAGAGAGAGGGCGTGGACGTAGCTTATGTGCTAGACCTGTCCACAGGTGCCTTTCTTAATGTTCTGAAGCAGGTTCTTACCTAGTCCAGGGATTTTGCTCAATGTCGCATTACGCTTTAAAAAAAAAAAAAAAAAAACCTCAGTGATCATTCCAGAAGCCCTGAGAGGGCTGTCCTCATTACCAAATAGTAGAGAGAGAGAAGGAGAAAGAGAATTATTCAGGTCACACACAATGTGTTGTGCATGGCACTCATCCTAAAGTGAATGTATTTTGTACTGAATGAATGCTCGTATTTTAGCATCTGCAAAGAAATATTTTTGGATTGTTTTGTTATTACTTTTCTAATAAAAAAACAAACGAAACATGAACTCTATTTGCCTGTTGTGTTTTCTATTACAAACTCACACACGCAGCTAGTATACAGTGCATGTTTGGCTGTGAAAATAACTTTTGGACTTGGAGACTTTGGAGTAGTCTGTCAGAAAGGACAGAGGAGAACAAAAATACTTCAATAACTCTCAAGTTGGAGTAAATTGGAAGAATTAACTTGTCACTAGTCTTACACATGTCCCAGAATGCACTCTGCTTTGTCTTCTCAAAGTTCTACCATGCTCCTTCTCTGTTTTTTGTTTTCCTCCAAATGTTTTTTTTTTTCCCTGCCTCTTCCATTTTGGCTACAGGGAGAGTCGTTTCAGTGTTCTCGCCTGCTTTTTCTCCAGGGAGCAGATTTGGATTCTCCAAGAGAGAGAGAGAGAGCGAGCAGCGTGCTTGTTGTAAGACAGAGAGAGAGAGAGAGAGAGCAGCATGCTTGTTGTAAGACAGAATGTTCCTGCGGGATCCTTCATGTGTGAAGTAGGGATTGAGGGTGTTCCGCTTCCCCGCCGAGAAATACGGAGACGAAGGAATTCACCATCTCACAATAAAAAAAAAGAAAGAAAAAAAAAATTGCTGAAACAACCCAACCATAATTGTTGCGGCAGACCATGCGCCACAGTTAGCACAGACTTCTAGGAGCGGCAATCTTATTCAGTGGTTACAGTTATTCTTAGCATGTGTGAAGTTGTACAACATGTTTTTTTTGTAAATATATATATATTTAACATGTTCAAATATATAGCCTATTTATTTATATATTTATTTCAACACACAGCGGAGTTGTATAACTTGTTATTGTGCAATCTTATTCAGTGTTTACAGTTATTCTTGGCATGTGTGAAGTTGTACATGTTTTTATATATATATATATATATATATATATATATATATATGTATTTAACATGTTCCAATATATAGCCTATTTATTTATATATTTATATATATATATTTCAACTGACGGCGGAGTTGAATAACTTGTTATTGTTGAAACGGCCCCAGAGTTAAGGACACATCCTTCTGAATGTCCCCACAGGCCCTTCTGATCAAAGCCCCATCACAGCGTTAGCGCCCGGTCATCACCCAAAGCCTCATCACAGCGTTAGCGCCTGGTCAGATGAGAGAACTAGGCTTAAGCCTGGAGGGAATTCCCTTAGCACTGCTGCGCTCTCTCTCTCTCTCTCTCTCTCTCTCTCTCTCTCTCTCTCTCTCTCTCTCTCTCTCTCTCTCTCTCTCAGTCTCTCTCTCTTTCTGTGTGTGTGTGTGTGTGTGTGTGTGTGTGTGTGTGTGTGTGTGTGTGTGTGTGGGGCTCAGGCTGACCTGAGAACAGGGTGAAGCCAGGCTGTACGTGACAACATCACCCACCCCAGTTAATAATGTACAGAACAGTCAGAGTCATGTGCTGGCTGGCTGTGGATTGGATTTTCAGTTTCGCTTTGACGGCCTGCCTGCCTGCCTGCCTCCCCACCCTCTGTACTCTTGACAGGCCCGGACTTTCCTCCTCCAGAACAGAGGAGAGCTGATTAGGGCCAATGGGTGGGGCAGAGGCGGTTGTTTTTTTTACCCCTGTATTGTTACCCCAGGCCCGGGCTCTTGCTGCCCCCTTCTACTGGGG
>JAODXP020000081.1:62500-65000 GCA_027497455.2 Sardinella longiceps | reverse complement strand
GATTTGATTATATTTTCCTTTTTTTATTGATGCCACTGGCAATCAAATCTGCTCAAATTCTTTAGCAATAGCATATCAATGCCTTGGCGTAGAGAAGGTAGTGTACAAAGGTTTTCAGTATCAACACATGAATCTGTAGCAGGCATAATATCTAGAATCTACAATCTGTAGTATAATTACCACAATATTACTAATATTACTATGATGGCCCTTGATTAAGTAAACCTTGTAGAGTATTGCTGAACTGTGTTGTCTATTTCAATTCTAATTTCAGAAAGAGGAACTTGTCCAAAGCCTCAAAAACATTGATAAGAAGAATTGATAATATCAGAGGAGAATGCAGTAGCATAGATTGAAACATTAGATTCTTGGCTCTGGAGTTCTTGAGTTCTCAGATTCTCACCCTTATAGTTTCTACATGGCTAAATTGACTATTGGAGTGTGTGTGACTATAGGAGTGTGTGACTGGCTGCTGCTGCATGGGTGTGTTTCTGCAGCCACTGGGATTGAACGAGTGAGAGTGTGTGTGTGTGTGTTTTCGTTCTGCGAGAGAACAAACAGCTGAAACTCAAACCAACCAACCAACCCCCACAGCTGCCAGGGACTCTGGGGGTTGTTCTGGTGGCCGCTCACTTCCTTGGCCTCTACCAGCCCCTCCCAACCATGTCCCCCACAGCCCCTTCCCCAGCCCCTGCCCCAGACTCTGCAGAGGGTGTGTGGGTGTGTAGCGTGACGTTTGAGGCTCTCTGCGTGCCTGCGGAGACTTGTTGACTCGCCTCAAAGACAGAGGGAGAGAGAGAGAGAGAGAGAGAGAGAGAGAGGGATCAGCTTGCCTTCACTTCCCCTCCCCCGGGCTGGGTTCACAGAAACGAGCGTAACTTCAGAAGAGGTCCTCCACAGTGCAGTGGCAGGACACGTACGGCACCCAAAAAACATCTCGAAATATACTCCCGTGGCTTTTGCGCTAACGGGGGAAAAACAACAGTCTGGTGTTTCAAGGTCCTGTTTATCCCAGTGTCTAATGCCATGCCTCCACTAGTTTAAACCAGACAGGCAGACAGGGCCTTGATTGGGCGACGGGGCCTTTGCCCAAGCTCCTCTCTCAGCAGAGAGAGAGAGAGAGAGAGAGAGAGAGAGAGAGAGGGTCACTGGGCCTGAGCCAGATGTTTTGTTTTGTTGTACCGCCTTGCTCCCTCTCTCTCCTCCATTGTCCTGGGAGAACACTGCTGTTTTTATGCTCCGCTTCGGCCCCTCCATCCACACCAGTGCCCAGTGCCCAGTGCCAATGCCAGTGGTCAGGACAGAGAGCTACTAGCTCACTGCTGGGCAATCATGGACGCTTCCCAGAGGAGCTTGTGCATCTGTCAGCCAGCAGACTATCACAATAAAGATCTGTAGGGACTGTCATGCTTTCCTTATTCTAGTTACATAGGGACATGTGTTGTGGATCTATGAAATCTATGATGCATACATCAGACGACTGTTCAAGCATAATCTAAGTTTTTGAATTTGTCGCTATCTAAATAAATCTGTATAATCTGACTGTCTGCCTACTCTACCTGGATCTTTCCTTGCTCTATCTGTCCCATTGCTGGTCTTAAAGCTGCCAGTGCTGGCAGACAACTCCATGGGCATATTGCCCTCCCAGCATGACCTCTCTGTCCAGCAGAGATTCCCCAGATAGCAGCAGACACTGGACCGCCACAGGGCAACTTCTTTTAGAATGAATGAAATGTCTGAGTGAACTTTTTATCAACCGGCTTTTACTGGCAGATGTACTTTGTTGCAATGGGCAGCGGCAGCCTATTCAAAAAAACATGATGAAAACTGCTGAAAAACAGACCTATTCATTCCAACCTCTGGCTTGTTATTGTGCTCAGGTGCGCACAGCCTGTGCGTGTCAACTCCAGGCTTAAAAGGACCATGGCAAAAGATGGCAAACAATGACTGAAATTTGTGCTTCGCTGAAGGGTAGAGAGAGGTTAGGTATGCATTTCATTTTAGCGCACACGTGTGCGCACGCAAGAAGCAAACACAGCAAAAGTTTAGCGTTTGTATGTGAAATACGTCAGAAGCGCACGCAGCCGCTTTGCCGCCAGAGCTGCCCAGAGCAGCCAGCACGTGCAGAGTCTCGCAGCGTCACCTCAGCGCGAGCTGGCAAGCTGCCAAATTTGAGGGGGAGCCGCGAAATCCTGCAGCCTAAATAATGTATGAAGGAGGCGTGTGGAGGAATGTATTTACCGCGGATGAAAGTGAGATTAGTACATATCTTTCCCAGGCAGAAACGCGAAAACAAGAGTTAGTTTGGACTTAGCCTCTTGCACAACGGATATGCATTTGTGGAAGAAGGGAACAGGATGTACCGCTGAAAAAAAATAAAGAGGGGGAAAAAGAAAAGAGGAGGAAAGAAAGAAACTCCGACTCCTTTTCACCATTAGGCTTACACATATACTATTGTTGGCTTTCCATTTTATTTTTAGGTTATCTTAGGCTATATTTT
>JAODXP020000081.1:50000-52500 GCA_027497455.2 Sardinella longiceps | reverse complement strand
TCTTCCTCATCTTCTTCTGCCTGCTCCTCTTCCTCCTCCTCTCCTCCCCCTCATACTTCTCTTCTCCTTCCTCCTCTTCCTCATCTTCTTCTGCCTGCTCCTCTTCCTCCTCCTCTTCCCCCATCTTCTTCTGCCTGCTCTTCTTCCTCCTCCTCTCCTCCCCTCATACTTCTCTTCCTCTTCCTCCTCGCATCCCTCTCTCCTGCTCGTCTTGCTCATCTTCCTCCTCCTTCTCCTCTTCCTCATCTACCTTGTCCTGCTCCTCTTCATCATCCTGCCTCTCCTCTTCCTCCTCTCACCCCATTTCCTCCTCCTCTTCCTCCTTCTCCTCCTCTTCCTCCTTCTTCTTGTTCTCTGACTACAATAGGAGGGATGCGACATATGTACAGTACATGTTGTCACCTAGTGCAGCTCTCAAACACCTCTAACTCTGGCCCACATCCGTTTCAGTCCCGGCCTCAACCCCCCTTTCTGCTCTCATCCTCCCCCCTCACACTCCTCCTCCTCTTCTTCCACCTCCTCACCTTCTTCTTCCTCTTCCTCCTCCTCTTATTGGTCCTGCTTCACCCCTTCCTCCTTCTCTTATTGGTCCTGCTTCACCCCTTCCTCCTCCTCTTATTGGTCCTGCTTCACCCCTTCCTCCTCCTCTTATTGGTCCTGCTTCACCCCTTCCTCCTTCTCCTATTGGTCCTGCTTCACCCCTTCCTCCTCCTTCCTTCCTCCTATTGGTCCTGCTTCACCCCTTCCTCCTCCTTCCTCTCATGCTTCCTCCTTCTCCTCCTCTTCCTCCTTCTTGTTGTTCTCTGACTACAATAGGAGGGGTGCGACATATGTACAGTACATGTTGTCACCTACTGTACTCTACTCTCTCTCAAACAAGCTCTGACTCCGGCCCACGTCCGTTTCAGTCCCGGCCCAGACTCACCTGGCCTGGCCTGGCCCTGCTGTCTAGATAAGAGTTCCATGTACTGTAGGCCAGATCTGAAGTGCATTCAGATAGCAAACATTTGCACACACACCTTTCTTTCTCTTTTTTTTTCTCCTGCTGTTGTTTGCTCTGAGCTCATTGGGAGTGTTTGCAGACAAACACACGCGGTCTAAGGAACCAGCTAATTCTTGCTGAGCAAACATGGATACCGGAGCAAAAGTTATTGTTTATGTCGCACTATTTGTAAAGTTTTTATGCCAAAACGTTTTAAATGAGAAGTTTAAGAGAGAAGATGGGCGAGTCTTGATTAGTCACTGTGGCTGAGACCCAAGGGATCTCTCTCCCCTCTGGAGGTGGATTTGTGCCTCAATGTGTATAACTACCTATGGCTGTTATTCCGACAAACATACAGTACACACACACACACACACACACACACACACACACACACACACACACACACACACACACACACAGTATACAAAAGAACACATACTGTACACCTTGTACACACACATGTATACTGTACACCATGTACAAACACACACACACACACACACACACACACACACACACACACACACACACACACACCATGAATATACAAACATACAGTACACATGTGTCTACAACACACAAATCTTAAAAACCACACATGCACACTCAAAAACACAAATACACGCACATACATGCACACACACACAAACACACACACGCACAGACACACACGCACACATGCTCACTGGGGGCGGGTGTTATTGTTGCCTTGGACATAAATCCTCGAGGTATAGTGTGTGTAGGTGTGTGCGTGTTAGCTAGAGCACCTATTATGTGTGTGTGTGTGTGTGTGTGTGTGTGTGTGTGTGTGTGTGTGTGTGCATGCAGAGAGCAGGGGAGAGGAGCGGAGCGGAGGCTGTTTATGAACAGTCTGTTCTGGACACACACACAGGCTGGGTCCGGCTTAACCTCTTAACCAGCTGTGGAGCCGCTCCGCCTGCCTGCCTCTCTGCATCCCCACCACACACACACACACACACACACACACACACACACACACACACACACACACACACACACACACACACACACACAGACACACACACACGCACACACACACACATCTTCTCCTCTTCCAAACTTCTAACTCTGATTCCTCCTCCACTCTCTCTCTCTCTATTTATCTCTCTGAATCACTCACTATTTTATTATCTCTCTCTCTGTCTGACTACTTTCTCTTTCTCTCTCTCTCTCTCTGAATTGTACTTTATGTCTCTATCATCTTTGAATGTGTGTGTCAACAGTTATTTGTTGATTACCGGTATTGTTGATTGCATATATCTCTCTCCTTCAATTTGTCCCTCAGTCATCATTTGTTTTTTTCCTCTTTTCTCACTGTCTTGTTTTTGTTCTCTTTCTGTCTTTCATGTCTCTAATGTCTTTACATTATCTCTGATTCCTCTTCTCTCTCTCCTTCATTTTGTCTCTCAGACGGTCATATTTGGTTCTTTCTATCTTTCTCTCGTTTGTTGTTCTCTTTCTGTCTTTGATTTCTCTAATGTCTTTGTATATTAT
>JAODXP020000081.1:35000-40000 GCA_027497455.2 Sardinella longiceps | reverse complement strand
AAGGACACAGAGATGGAGAGAGACAGAGAGAGAGAGAGAGAGAGAGAGAGAGAGAGAGAGAGAGAGAGAGATGGAGAGGGAGACAAAGAGAGAGATGGAGTGAGACAGAGAGAGAGAGATGGAGAGGGAGACAAAGAGAGATGGAGTGAGACAGAGAGAGAGAGAGAGATGGAGAGAGAGAGAGATGGAGAGGTAGAGAAAGAGATGGAGAGAGAAAAGTAAGGGTGTGTGAGAGAGAGAGAGACATAGAGAGATGGAGAGAGAGAGAGAGATGGAGGGACAGAAAGAGAGAGAGAAGACAAAGGGAGATGACAAAGCGAAGACAAAAAAGCAAGGCAAGAGACTCAGAGGGAGAAAGGGAGAGCACACAACAAAGCCAAACATGCAGATGCAGAGATAATGTACACCACAGATACATGACACAGAGAGAGAGAGAGAGAGAGAGAGAGAGAGAGAGAGAGAGAGAGAGAGAGAGAGAGAGAGAGAGAGAGAGAGAGTGAAAAGAGGGGAAAAAGACAGAGGGAGAGATAAGGAGAGACACCTGTTTAGTGAGTATGTGTGATGATATGTTACGCTGTACTCAGTCAAGGCTCTGTATGCTGTGTGTGTGTGTGTGTGTGCGTGTGTGTGTTTTTATGTTGATCTAACTTGTCAGTGGGTTCTGTCAGCTGTGGTTACTTTGGGTCATTTGGTTTCAGCACAGTCACTCCAGTATCCAGTCCCCACCACTGAGAACTGAACTGACGACAGAGAACACACACACACACACACACACACACACACACAGATACAGGCGCACACGCACACATGCACACACACACACACACACACAGATTAAAGCAGCCCTGTGGCCTGTAGCAGGTCAGTGGGGCAGGGATCCTGGGGGAGAGAGGGGAAGAGGACAGGACCACATACTGGCCCTCTGGAGAGATGAGAGATGACCACTGCAGGCTAGAGCACACACACACAAACACACACACACACACACACACACACACACACACACACACACACACACACACACACACTCACTCTCACACACAAACACACAACCACTGACACACACGGACGCACATTCACACGTATAGACACATACACATACACTCTCCCTCACACACACACACACACAAACACACATGTACACTGACAAATACGCACACACATACTGTATACACTTGCACGTACACACACACACACACACACTCACTCACTCTCACACACACACACACAACCACGGACACACACGGACGCACATTCACGCATATAGACACATAGGCTACACATACACTCTCGCTCACACACACACACACACACACACACACACACTGGTGGATAGAGGAAGTGGGACAGGAAACACGTGCTTGTAGATTCCGTTGTTTACTTTTGTCTGTGAGCTCTTAACACTGAGGAGGTTCAGAATGAGTGTTTTCTTTCACATCGGTTTAATGTGAGAAAAAAAATGTAAGATAAGGTAAAGTAAAAGCTAACGCCACTGTAAAATGATTCTTGATTTGTTCCTTATTTGTGATTACTTTCACCTGGATTTGTTTATTTGTGATTTTTGTTTATTTATTTATTTTTTATCTCTGTCTGTTTATTTCTGTATTTCCTTTTCGGATGCATGCATTTTTATTGCAGTAATTGCACTCCAAATGCAGTCCAAAATAACTGCAAAAAACACACATGCATGTTCATCTAGTGTGTGTGTGTGTGTTTGTGTGTGTGTGTGTGTGTGTGCGCGTGTGTGTGTGTGTGTGTGTGTGTGTGTGTGTGTGTGTGTGTGTGCGTGTGTGTGTCTGCACTGATATTCAACTCAAAGCACATGTGCATTTTTCAAAAACGGCACAACCACAAGAGCTCTGTCACATGTAATATGTTCTCAGAGGAGTTAAAGGGCCTTTGTGGTTCAGCCGGAAAACCATCTTCTGTTCTCAAAAGCACACACACACACAGAGATACACACACACACACACACACACACACACACACACACACACACACACACACACACACACACAGACACACACTCTCATTAGCCTCGCCCCCACTTCACTCTGATTGGCTGAGCTGTTGTCAGGCATATGTCAGCAGAGGCCAGCTGCAGAGCCAACCAATCAGAGCATCTGTGAGTCTGCAGAATTCCCCCTATGCACACAAACACCTCTGCTGAGTCTCAGGGTAAGCAAACACTCACACACACACACACACACACACACACACACACACACACACACACACACAGTGACATCACCGGCCCTTTAAAGCCAAAACCACAGAGAACATTTAAATGCCTCACGTCTGACAAGCCAACCGGGGGAGCAGGTTTCTGTTCCTCTTTGTGTGTGTGTGTGTGTGTGTGTGTATACCTCTTTGTGTTTGTGTGTGTGTGTGTGTGTGTGTGTGTGTTTGTGTGTGTGTGTGTGTGTGTGTGTGTGTGTGTGTGTGTGTGTGTGTGTGTGTGTGTGTGTGTGTGTGTGTGTGTGTGTGTGTGTGTGTGTGTGTGTGAGTGTTGCTGAGACAGCTGCACTTGCAGGAGTCTATTGTGTAGTGATGTGCAGTGGTGTGGTTGCACAGTCGCCTTGTTTTGTTCAGCCCACAATAGGTGTTAGAACTGTCATGTGAGGCCTTTTTTCTGTGCCAACATGTTCCTTTCACTTTACTTTTGCACACACACACACACACACACACACACACACACACACACACACACACACACACACACACACACACCCTCAGTCAATATTATCTTCAGGAATGTTTCAAATGTTCCCCTTCCAAATGTTTTTTTATTTGACACAGTTAACAAACAATGCAAAGAGCATGCACACACACACACACACACACACACACACACACACACACACACACACACACACACACACACACACACACACACACACACACACACACACACAAAGAGCATGCACATATACACACACTTTTGTCTCTTTGTCTCCAAAGCACAGAGATTGGCTTCTGGTGTAAACTGTGCTATAGTGCATAGGTGGGGTGCTTGTGAATTAAACAAACACTTTTTTCTCAGTGCAAACTAAAAACTTTGCCTTTTATGAATGAGAAACATACATGACAAATCTAATAAAAAAATGTCCTCCGCCTCTTTGCAGTCCCTTTGAATGATAAGCAAACACTTTTTCTCAGTGCAAACTAAATAATATAGCCTTTTATGAATGAGAAATTACATACAAAATAAATCGAATAAAAATGTCCTCCGCCTTTTTGCAGTCCCTTTGAATGATCCAAGTCCTGAACAAACATGTGGTTGTTGAGATGAAAGTTCAACACTGCAGGTCAAGTATTCCAGTTCTGAACTGATCTGATAGCCTCCTCTGTGCTGTTCTTGCATCTGTTACCCAAAGGCATAGTTAATGCTAACCACTTAGATGGGAAATGGCATTGCAACCAATCACAAAATTGCTAACTTACTGTAGTTAGTAAATATGCTTTCGGACCCCTGACCTGTAAAGGTTGCTATAGAAACCACAGATTCACTACGAGACCAGCAGCAGCTTTCTGAAAACCAGCAACTTCCTGTTCTAAAACAAGGGTGTTAAAACCAATGCAACAGCTTCCAACGGGACAAAAGGTTTAAACACAGCTGGGTCAAGCATTCCATACAATTGTGATCTGATGACCTTCAATCATAAATAATCCTCTCGGTCCAGTGCAGTAAACAATAAACTCTGTAAACTTATTAAACTTATAAAACACTAACACTAACATTGTTCAAATCAGTCCCAAATACAGCGAGCTCAACTCATGCAGCTCAAACTGACTAGATGTTTGTTTATTTATTTTGTTTTGTTTTGTTTAGTTTAGCTTTGTTTGTTCTGCTTCTGTCATTATCAAAATTAGTTTGATATGCCCGACATGCAATGGTCTATCTTTAAGTTTCCATAGCAACCAAACACTCTGGGCCGGATCTGGCCCACACCAAACACGGGCCTGAAGTGCCTGTTGCTCCCAGTGTGTGTGTGTGTGTGTGTGTGTGTGTGTGTGTGTGTGTGTGTGTCACCCAGGCAACATTCTCAGGGTTCTTTCAGTGACAGCAGCCCCCATATCCAACACACACACACACACACACACACACACACACACACACACACACACACACACACACACACACACACACATTCAGGGCACAGGTCAGTGTGCTTATTGGTCTTGTTTTGTGGGATGGAGTGTGTGGGAGGGTTTGTGTGTGTGTGTGTGTGTGTGTGTGTGTGTGTGTGTGTGTGTGTCTAGGGTAGGGGGGCACTGTGTTTGTGCTGAGTTGTGGGCCGCAGAGACCATCTTAATCATTGTGGTTTATCTGTCACGCGAACCCAGAGTTGGACAACAACGGAAACACACACACACACACACACACACACACACACACACACACACACACACCATACAGACACAGACAAAACCTCTAACAAGTACTTATGCAAAGACACAGACACACACACACACACACACACACACACACACACACACACACACACACACACACACACACACACACACACACACACACACAGAAGACCTCTAGAGCAGAGGTGGGGGTTGGGTTCTTTTTGCCAGTATCCCCTTCCTGTCTGAAGATGATTGGTCAGGAGCCTGGAGACTGTTGCCGAGGAATAAAACAGACATGGGAATGGAGGCTTTGTCTCGACATGGCCTGGCTAGCCCTCTGTCACACTCTCTCTCTCTCTCTCTCTCTCTCTCTCTCTCTCTCTCTCTCTCTCTCTCTCTCTCAATTCAATTTCAATTTCAAATAGCTTTATTGGCATGACAAATCATATGCTGTATTGCCAAAGCATTTAGGAACAATATAATAGAAACATTAGTAACAATAATAATAATGACAACAAAATAAATAACAAAACAGAGCATTTTGTACACTGTAACTGATGAACGTGATGTTCAAACATGCACATACAATGCTGCTTAAATGCGTATTACTGTAAGTCTTGTGTGTGTGTGTGTGTGTGTGT
>JAODXP020000081.1:12500-17500 GCA_027497455.2 Sardinella longiceps | reverse complement strand
CGGATGCCTTACTGGGTCTCCGCAACCTGCATGTCTGACATACAGTACATGTAAAGCTACTGAATCTCTCTTTATATCTACTACAACAATAAGGCCTCACAGACATTTTGTGGATTGGAAGGTGTTGGTGTGCAAATTCTGCAGCATGTTTTAGACATTAATCAAGGCTATTGTGGAGCATGTTTTAGAAATGTCAAATTCTCAAGTCAGAACAGCACAAAGCTAAAGCTACTGAAACCCACTCTTTACTGCTAGAATAGACTTCAAAGCTTGGCAGTCACAGTTTCGATTGTGTTGGTGTGTGTGCGGCTGAACCTTTTCAACAAGCAATTCTGCAGCATGTTTTGGAAATGTCAGATGCTCAGTGGTTTCCACTTCCAAGTTTCCACAGCACAAAGGAAAAAGCAGAATGAAGCTCGCACTCAATGTCAAAAAAGCTCAAACCCAGAGATTCCCATTTAGGGTTTTTAATTATCTGTCTTAATGATTTTAATGATCCCAATTATTTACAGCACAAAGTTCAATTTATTTTTAACCTGGTGACCCCAAATGGAGTGTCACTTCAAGCTGTCAAACTTCACCTGAAATATTTATTAAAGAACATGCATATTGCTTCAGGCATAAACATATCAAACTGTCATTAATATGATTACTAATTAGACATTGCACAATGAAAACCACAGACAGGGCTAGATCAGTTAATAAGAATGAAATATTTATTAAATAACATGCTTATTGCTTCAGGCATTAGTTATCAAACAGTCACATTTATGATTAGTAATTAGACATTGCGCAATGAAAACCACAGACAGGGCTAGATCAGTTAATAAGAATGAAATATTTATTAAATAGCATGCTTATTGCTTCAGGCATTAGTTATCAAACAGTCACATTTATGATTAGTAATTAGACATTAGTAATTGCGCAATGAAAACCACAGGCAGGGCTAGATCAGTTAATAAGAACTCATAACGTTGGCCCGAGTCATCAGTTTATCATCAGGTCATTTGCGTCATTTGGATCCTTTGCCTCATTGTTGTCATGGTGACAGGTGAACGTGTTTATTACCTCCGCCAAGGAGGTTATGTTTTTGGTCGCGTTGGTTTGTCTGTTTGTCTGTTTGTCAGCAGGATAACTCGAAAAGTACTGCACGGATTTGGATACAATTTTCGGACAATGTGTATATTGGGACAAGCAAGAAGTGATTAGATTTTGGTGGCGAGCGGTGATCCAGAACATGATCTGGAATTTATATTGTGTCAGTGACCACATTGCGCTCTCTGAGCGCTTTTCTAGTTTTATTGATGTAAAAGTTTTATTTATGGGGGTCGTGTCTGATCCACCTGCGTGTCCTTTTTTTAGGCGGAGTGACACTGCGGTCGGGTGCATAACGCGTGTGTGGTGTGTGTGCGGGTGACCGTGTGTGTGCGGGTGAGCGTGTGTGTGTGATGTGGGTGCCTGTGTTTGAGAGTGTGCTTCATGCCATGGCCCAGTTTATTGTGGAAGCACGAGCGGAATCTGTTTGTGACATTCCGCAGCATGCAGGCTGCAGAGTGCTTTGTGGAGAGCACAGAGAGAGAGGGAGAGGTAGAGAGGCAGAGAGAGAGAGGGGGGGGGGGGGTAGAAAGAGAGAGTTGCAGAGAAAATGGTTTTGCTACTATTTTATTTGTTCTTTTTTCCAAAGTACACTGATTACCTGAACAAATAGTGTGAGAGCGTGTAAGAGAGAAAGTGTGTGAGAGAGAGAGAGAGAAAGAAAGTGAGTGAGAGAGAGAGGGAGAGAGAGAAAGAGAGAGAGAGAGAGAGACAGAGAGAGACAGGGAGAGAGAGGGAGAGAGAGAGACTGCACAAGCCTTAGGCCAGAAAGATGGAAGGGTAGCGTGAGCTCATGGGAAGGAAGAATGACAAAGTTAAAAAAAAAGGGTGATGGAGAAAATGAGGGAGAGAGAGAGAGAGAGAGAGAGAGAGGTGGGAAAGAGGAAGGTCAGTCAGATGTGGTTTTTCCCTGTGCGTCACACAGTCATGGACAAGGGGATGACAGAGTGAATATTTGCTGAGGCAGATGCTGAGCTTGGCTTTTTGGACTCTGCTCAGTGCTGGGTTACTATGGGGCATATAGTGGGCTGTGCTGGAGTGTTGACGTGGGCAGAGTTAAGTGGATTGTTCTACTGCCCTGTGCTTCTGTGGGGCATATAGTAGACTGGACTGTGTTGTGTTGAGGTGGGGCAGAGTTAAGTGGATTGTTGGGCTGTTCTGCTCTGTGTTACTGTGGGGCATGTAGTAGACTGGGCTGTGCTGGGGTGTTGAGGTGGGGCAGAGTTAAGTGGATTGTTGGACTGTTCTACGGCCCTGTGTTACTGTGGGGCATATAGTAGACTGTGCTGTGCTGGGTGTTGAGGTGGGGCAGAGTTAAGTGGATTGTTGGGCTGTTCTACGGCCCTGTGTTACTGCGGGGCATAGAGTGGACTGGGCTGGGATGTGCTGTGCTGGAGCTGTTCTAGGCTAGTCTATGTAAGTAATAGAACAACATAACAGTGTTTTATCTTAGAACAAACAAACAAACAAACAAACCAACAAAATACTACTTCCAGCCAATCTCTGACAAGATGGTTGGGAGTTGCTAACTAACCAACAGCCTTTCCCCAGCCGTCTTGGACTGGAACATGCTTTGCTTGATGTTCACGGCCCATGCTGTCTCCTAAGGCCAGAGTTCAGGGAATTCAGGGGACAGGCAGCTAGCAAATTAAGGGGATATTAGGCCTATGTCTCTGTGTAATATAAATTATATGCTATGTTGCCTGCCCCCTGAATTGCCTGCTAAGTTGTTTTATTGTTTGTGTACTATGTTGTCTGATTCATTTTGCAGTAACCAGGTTGATGTGCTATGCTAGTGTAACGGAGGCCAGCTAGCTCGGCTAGCTCGGCGGTAGTACGTGTAAATCCTCATCACCCAATTCCATGGGCGCTTCTAACACGCTGAGTTAGAAGCTTGGGCTTTTAGCTCAGTTGGTTAGAGCGTTCCATTCCCACGCCGGGAGTTTGTAGCTTGCGGGGTGGCGGGTTCGAGTCCCGTGTGCGGTGCGGATTGCCACTGGCTACACTAGCCTGTGATGAGCTGTGTTGTGCTCTGACATGCTCCTCAGTGTGTAATGTTCCTCTATACAGTTTAATAAGCTGAACTAAGCCGCCAGGGCTATACTATGTTATGTAACGGATGCTAGTTTTATGATGGGTATTGCTGACTTATGCTTTGGCGTACCCTTTAACTCTATGTACCCCTGTTCCATAGGTGATACTACTGCAGTGTTGCATAACTGCCTTATTACTTATTTTCCCTTTCTTGATCTCTCTCTCACTCAGTCTCTCTGTCTTTCACTATCACTCACTCTTGCTCACACCTGATGACCTCATAGACAGGGGTCACATAGCTTGTGTCCTCTTCATAACTCCAGCTGGGGTTGACCTGATCTCTCTCTCTCTCTCTCTCTCTCTCTCTCTCTCTCTCTCTCTCTCTCTCTCTCTGTTTTCTCTCTTCCTGATCTCTCTCTCTCCCTCTCTCTCTCTCTCTCTCTCTCTCTCTCTCTCTCTCTCTGCCAGTCTTTGTCTAGGCAGAGTGTGTGTCTTGAGTCAGGTAGATAAGCACATAGCCCTGCCTGTATCCCCACCCCTACTCTGACCTCAAGAACAGGTCTATCCAGCTCAGTACAATCTGACTGGACATGTACAGATTACTTCAATTTCATTGGGCAAGAAGAGGGTCAACGGGACAGTATGCCTGCAGGGGAGGATTATGGGTAAATGCTAAGGATTATGGGTAATTTAGGAGAAGAGTTCATGTGCATGGTCAGGTTTCAGTTAAAAAAAAAAAAGTTATGCATGGTATGTGTGCGTTAAATATAAAAAGTTTATGAGGTTTATAAAACATACAGCACACACACACACACACACACACACACACACACACACACACACACACACACACACTGCAGTCTACATAGAACACACAGTAATAAAAGTGTGCACTTACGTAACCAGCTGTCAGGACATACTGTATCTGTCTCTGATCATCAGAGCTCACCCTCAGCTCACCTGTGAACACACACACACACACACACACACACACACACACACACACACACACACACACACACACACTCAGCTCACCTGTGAACACACACATACACACACACACACACACACACACACACACACTCAGCTCACCTGTGAACACACACACACACACACACACACACACTCAGTGGATCAGACACTGACCCCCATAAATAAAACTTTTACATCAATAAAACTAGAAAAGCTCTCAGAGAGCGCAGACCTCCGCCAAGACAATGTGTGAACACACACACACACACACACACACACACACACTCTCACACACACACTCAGCTCACCTGTGAACACACACACACACACACACACACACACACACACACACACACACACACTCAGCTCACCTGTGAACACACACACACACACACACTCAGCTCACCTGTGGAGAGAAGAACAGAACAGGCCCGCCAGAAGCACAGTTGTCTTAGGAACAGACAGGCGTTTCTGAATACACACCTCTGTCCTCGACAGTCACAGTGTTCACACACACACACACACACACACACACACACACACACACACACACACACACACACACACACACACACACTCATTCACTTTTACTTTCATACACACTCACTTTCACTCATTCACACATACACACACTCTATTACAGTCAATCACATATATACTCACACACACACACACACACACACACACACACACACACACACACACACACACACACACACTCATCATTCAGTCACACTTCATTCATTCATTCATTCATTCATTCATTCTTATCTAGTCCTCTGGAGTCCCAAATTTTGTGAACAAAATAGAAAATAAAACATTTTATTACTACTATTTATTTATTACTTATCACCAACATGTTTACATGCAAAGCTCTTCATGTCCAGCATATGTTTTAA
>JAODXP020000081.1:0-7500 GCA_027497455.2 Sardinella longiceps | reverse complement strand
TTTGTCCTTTTTGGCAAGGGCAAGGTGCAGCGGCAGGTTGTTCCCAGAAGCCCTTCCACTTTAGTATAGTTTTTGCCCTGTGTGCGTGCATCTATTGGTGAGTTTGAGTTTATTTGAAATGCTTATGTATTATTTCACTGTTCTCTACGTAATTTATCATTTAGATGTGCTGTTAGTCGATTGTAACCGTGTTTCGTTAAAGTTTGACCTGTTTGCATCTGTGCAATGCTAGTTCTAGCAATATGCAAGCTAAGCTAGGCCATGCTGTACAATGCAAAGTTACTTTATGTCAGCTAATGGTGAAGATTGACTTTCTGGTTGCTATAAAGCTGTATGTAAGCTATCTAAAACTGCTTGTAAGCTAAGCCCTAAAGATTGAGCCAGCTAGCTCTCTATGCTAAGGATTGAGTTAATGATTGCTAGCTAATTGTTTATGGTAATTTGGCTAGTTACCTAGCTTGTTGTAAGTGTAATACACTAGCCAACTAGCTCCTTTCTTTTATTCTATTTTCAGAACCACACACACACACACACACCTACGCTAATCACACACATACACACACACACACACACACCTACGCTAATCACACACATACTAAGCACACACACATAAATCTAAACTCATGATAAAGACCAGCTAATGTGAATACATCTGGATTGTACTGTGTTGTGGGTGCGAAGATTTAATAAACCTGTAAAACGACATTGATCCCTGTTTGTTCTGACCGGACACCCTGAAGAGGTTGCCATCGGGTGATGTGCCAGCATCCATTTTACTTAGCAATTCTTTACATGGTCCTTCGAGCCGGAGCTGGCAAGTTCTACAGCTAAACAATGTCGACCCAGGAGAAAGGTGAGAACAGTCATCCTGCTGACGCCAGTCAGTCACCCACAACACAAGAAGACCCTGAGGGAGCTCCTTCCAATAAACCAGAGCTTGAGCGGTATCTCAGTCTAATCACAGAAGAGAATGCTCTTTTGAAGCAATGTATTGAGGAAATGAGGGAACAGCAGAAGTCTTGGAGCGCTGCACTTCAAAGTTCTCATTATTCACTTCCAAGGCACCGTAGCATTGGGGCAGAAGGCCCACGCTCTAGATCAAGCTCACCGATTTCACAGATCATGGAGACGTCTCCAAGAGATCAGTCGGATCCGCGTCCTCCACAACATCTACCGAAATCAACAGCTGCTGAGCGCAAGCTACAACAAGCATCGGGAGCAGGTAATATTGATGGACTCGCTAGTGGTGTCGAGAAGTTGTTACGACCACCTCGCGGCGATCAAGTATTCCTAACCAGAGAACAAGGAAGCCAAAACCCAAGCTGCCGTCGCCGCTCACCTCCTCCTCCCATTTACCACCCACGTGAAGACCGTCCTCCTGACTCAACCACCTGGAATTTGCCTCGTAGCTCCCTCAGGCCGTCACCGACCCACAAGTACCATTTTGCAAGTACACCAGCTAACTACTGCCATGAGTATTCGAGTCAGCACAGATATGACTCACAGAGGGGCTATGGTCCAAGTTGGCATCAGACCTCTCGACATCGTGAGCCATCTTATTCCCCTGAGCGACGCCCTCATCGTCCAACAGTGGAGAGTGAGCATTCTTATCGGGGCCCAAAGCCAAAGATCCCTGACTTCGAGCATGAAGATCCAAGGGAGTTCACCAGGCTCAGAGTTGCTCTTGACAACCTTCTTCCTCCTGACGCCACAGAGCGATTCAAGTTTCAGATTCTACTGGATCACCTGAAACTGGAAGAAGCATTGCTCATTGCTGATTCATACAGCAACAGCCGGCATCCTTACTCTGCCACTATGGAAGCTCTGACTGAGTTGTACGGCCAACCTCATCAGCTTGCACTTCAGCGCATTTCAAAGCTAATGGAGGAACCTAATGTCAAGATTGGGGATACCAAGGCCTTTCGTCAATTCGCTCTGAAGGTGCGTGCATTGGTAGGCATGTTGGAACAACTTGGCAGTAGTGGGGAGACAGAGCTGTACTGTGGATCTCATGTTTCAAGGCTCCTTGGAAAGTTGCCTCATGACTTAAGAGCAAGCTTCAGGAGATTTGTGAATCCTGTGATGACTCCCATTCCTACTCTTCTCGACCTGGCAGCCTGGCTAGAGTATGAAGTTAGGGTACAAGTGGACAGTTCACAGATCAGCACTGCGCCCAGCAAGGAGCGTCAAGGCCCCAAGGAACAACGCAGGGATGGCAAATCTCAGCCTAAGTCCACAACTGTTCTTCACAATGCTGAGCAGAAAGGTGCCTCAGTTGAACCACAAGCAAGCAGCTCAGATCAGCCCCGTGACAAACCCAAGAAGTTCTGTCCCTTTTGTAACACTACGAAGCATTACCTGAACCAATGCACAAACTTCCAGATTCTTACAAAGGAACAGATTGAGAAGTGGATTCGATCCAATCAGAGATGCTGGAAGTGTGGACGTGAACACTTATGTTCTGAATGCACCCTGAAGGCCAAGTGTAAGAAATGTGATAAGCGGCATCTGGAGATCCTTCACGAAGTGAACTCAGGCAGTAATGCTAAGCCCGTCGTCACAAAGAACACTGCTGTGCCTGCAGAAAGTGCCAAACCAGCCAGCTCCACAGCTGAAACCCTTTATGTGGACAGACCCACTGGCAGTAGCAAGGTGCTACTGAAGATGAGCCGGGTCATCTTAAGGAACGGCGACAACTCACTGGACACGTATGCTCTGCTAGATGATGGCTCAGAGCGCACCATCTTGCTAGATGAGGCTGCTCAACGGCTTGGACTTCAAGGAACACCCGAAGACCTAGCACTGCGCACTGTGCGCCAAGATGTGCGTGTCATTCAAGGAGCCACCGTATCCTTCTCAGTTTCACCGGCCAACCAACCCAGTAAGACATTCCACATTCAGAGGGCATTCACAGCCAGAGAGCTTGGGCTGGCGTCCCATACTTACCCAATCAAAGCACTGAAGAGGTCATACCGGCATCTGAGGAACTTACCGCTACAGCCACTTGATTGTGCACAGCCTTTACTCCTCATAGGATCAGACCATCCACACCTCATAATACCAACTGAGCCTGTACGCCTTGGCCCACCAGGAGGGCCCGCTGCGGTCAAGACCCAGTTGGGATGGTCACTTCAAGGTCCCTCCAAGCTCCTGAGACACAGTTTAACCACTCAGCAATGTCTTCATATCTCTATTGCCCCTAGCACGACTGAGTTACTCCAGCACGTCGAGAAGTTGTGGCAATTAGATACATTGCCCTATCGAAGTGAGAAACTTGTGACTCGCTCAAGGCAGGACGCAGAGGCCATCCGTATCCTAGAAGAGAAGACTGTTAGGGTTCAGGTCGATGGAATCCAGCGGTATGCCACTCCGCTGCCGTGGAAGAAGGACTTGCCACCCCTGGTTGCCCCAAAGGAGGCTGTGATGGCCCACCTGCGAGGCACAGAGAAGAGACTTGCTGCTGATCCAGACAAGGCAGCCACATACAACTTGGAGATCAACAAGCTGGTTGTGGCAGGCTATGTGAAGAAGATCCCATCAGAAGAAGCAGCAAGTAGTCCTGGATGGTATATACCCCATCATATGGTCCATCATAACGGGAAGAATAGAATCGTCTTCAACTGTTCCTTCTCTCACAAGGGCATCAGCTTGAATGATCATCTGCTCCCTGGACCTGTGTTGGGTGCCACCCTGCTTGGAGTTCTTCTCCGTTTCCGAGAACATGCCTTTGCGATCAGTTCAGATATAAAGGGCATGTTCCATCAGGTCCGCCTCCGTTCAGAGGACCAACCACTCCTAAGGTTCCTGTGGAGAGAAATGAGAAGGAACGACCCACCTGACGTCTACCAATGGCAAGTTCTGCCGTTCGGCACAACCTCAAGCCCCTGCTGTGCCACTTTCGCCCTCCAGAAACATGTGACTGACCACACTGAAGATGGAGACAAGTTGCGCACATCAGTGGAACGGTGTTTCTATGTAGACAATTGTCTACAAAGTCTACGCTCAGCTGAAGAGGCAAGACACCTTGTGGACGAACTTCGCCATCTCCTGGCCAAAGGTGGTTTTGACCTGCGACAATGGGCCAGCAACTGCCCAAGTATCATCAGCCATTTGCCCCCAGAGTCTAGATCCGAAAGTAGTGAGCTCTGGTTCACTCAGGACACCATGGACCCAGAGGAGCGCACTCTCGGCCTGATCTGGCACTGCAATTCAGACCTGTTGGGATACAAGCATGGCCAACTCGAGCTTGACACTCAACACACCATGCGCAGCATATACAGAATCCTCGCCAAGCAGTATGATCCACTTGGTTTCATTGTGCCCTTCACTACCAGGGCCAAGATCTTGGTGCAGAGACTCTGGGATCGGAAGCGTGAGTGGGATGACCCTAACTTACCTCAAGATGTTCTGCAAGCATGGCAGGCCTGGGTCGAGGAACTTCCCCAGCTGTCGCGTCTTAACATGCCAAGATGCTACACCTCAGCAGAGTTGGACACCCTCAACTGCCACCGCAGTGTCCACCTTTTCTGCGATGCCTCCGAAAAGGCATATGGTTCAGTGGCATATCTTCGCACTGAAGACAGCAGTGGAGGCATTGAAGTTGCATTCATCGCTGCCCGCTCCAGAGTTGCTCCGAAACGACAACTGTCGATTCCAAGGCTTGAGCTCTCTGGTGCCTTAACCGGTGCCCAACTGGCGTCAGTCCTGAAGCGAGAGCTAACGCTAGATGTCCACGACTACATCTACTGGACAGATTCTATGACAGTTCTTACTTGGCTGCAATCAGAATCCTGTAAGTTCAAAGTCTTCGTGGGGACTAGAGTTGCCGAAATTCAGGAATTAACTGAAGCTGGAACCTGGCGCTATGTGGACTCACAGAGAAACCCTGCAGATGATATCACGAGGGGTAAGTCTCTGTCACAGCTGATTGACGACAAACGCTGGTCTCAAGGCCCAGCGTTCCTCATGGAACCGGAGACCTCCTGGCCAGAACTGCCATCCGAGAGCTCATCAGACGTTCCTGAGGAGCTGCGGAAACAGACATTCTGTGGAGTGACAGCAGTTGACAGTGGACCTCTTAAGATTGATATCAGCCAGTACCAAACCTTCCAGGAACTCCTTGAAGCTGTAGCCCAGTCATCAAACGGGGCGGCCTCGGATATCAGCAGCCTGTCAGCAGATGACTTTAGGAAGGCTGAACTGGATATTCTTCGACAAGCTCAGACTGAGAGTTTTCAAGAGGACCTGATTCGACTCCAGGCAGGAAAGGTAGTCTCGTCCAATAGTCGGCTAACCACACTGGCCCCTGTGTTTGATGCCAACACTCAGCTCATTCACGTTGGTGGCCGCCTACGTCGATGTGATGCCCTAAGTCAGGAAACTCAACATCCCATTGTGCTGGATCCTGCTCATCACATTACAAGGCTGATCATCCAACGTTATGACAACGAGTTACACCATCCTGGGCCGGAAAGGGTATTTGCGGAGATCAGGCGACGGTTTTGGATCCTAAGAGGCAGGCAGGCCATCCGCAAGTTCCAACACAGTTGCCCCGAGTGTCGCAAGTGGCGTGGAACACCTGAGGTCCCACGGATGGCTGACCTACCTCCATCCAGTTTAAGACTGTACAAGCCAGCCTTCTACTCCACGGGAATAGACTGTTTTGGTCCTTTCCAGATCCGAGTGGGAAGGCGAAGCGAGAAGCGCTGGGGCATCCTGTACAAATGTCTTACTACAAAGGCTGTCTACATAGACCTCTTGTCGAGCATCGACTCTGATTCTTTCCTCATGTCACTCCGTCGCTTTGTGTCAAGAAGAGGAAAGCCACATGAGATTCTATGTGACAGAGGCACCAACTTCAGAGGTGGTGACAAAGAGCTGAAGGAGGCATTTCAGGCCCTTCAACCAGCCTTGAAAGAGCAGCTCACTGCCCAACAGATTGATTTCCGCTACAACCCACCTAGTGCTCCCCATTTCGGCGGCTCTTGGGAAAGGGAAATAAGATCTATAAAGGCAGCACTGACCACAGTTCTTGGAGCACAGTCCGTACCAGAAGAGGTGCTTCGGACGGTCCTGGTGGAGATTGAAGGAATGCTTAACTCCAAACCTTTGGGCTATGTATCTTCTGATGTCTCAGATCCTGACCCTGTGACTCCAAATTCCCTGCTCATGGGGCGGCCAGACACGTCTCTGCCCCAGGTGATCTACCCAGAATCTGAGTTACTCAGCCGCAAGAGATGGAGGCACAGTCAAGTTCTGGCTGACCACTTTTGGGCCAGATACATCCGTCAGTATCTGCCAACACAGCAGACCCGCCAAAAGTGGCAAAAGGAGAAGGAAGACCTGACCATCGGCACAGTCGTCCTTATCGTCGACCCCCAAGTGCCAAGGGCACTTTGGCTCGTTGGAACTGTCAAGGCTGTCCATCCCAGCTCAGACGGTCGAGTGAGGACAGCTGAAGTACTGGTGAAGGATCGAACTTACCTGCGTCCAGTGGCGCGGCTCATCCAACTTCCTGCGCTTCCAGATGACCCAGGATAGATGGCTTTCTAGAGGCAAATCTGTTCAACAGATTTGGGGGCGGCTGTACAAAAGCCCATCCAGTGTCTTTATGTTTTTCCCATTTTATGTATTTCTGATTTAGTCAGCCATTTTTAGTCAGGCATCTTATTGGCCACTCCCCCAAATTCTGCCTTGTTTAGGACCCACTCCTTAGTTTGTCCTTTTTGGCAAGGGCAAGGTGCAGCGGCAGGTTGTTCCCAGAAGCCCTTCCACTTTAGTATAGTTTTTGCCCTGTGTGCGTGCATCTATTGGTGAGTTTGAGTTTATTTGAAATGCTTATGTATTATTTCACTGTTCTCTACGTAATTTATCATTTAGATGTGCTGTTAGTCGATTGTAACCGTGTTTCGTTAAAGTTTGACCTGTTTGCATCTGTGCAATGCTAGTTCTAGCAATATGCAAGCTAAGCTAGGCCATGCTGTACAATGCAAAGTTACTTTATGTCAGCTAATGGTGAAGATTGACTTTCTGGTTGCTATAAAGCTGTATGTAAGCTATCTAAAACTGCTTGTAAGCTAAGCCCTAAAGATTGAGCCAGCTAGCTCTCTATGCTAAGGATTGAGTTAATGATTGCTAGCTAATTGTTTATGGTAATTTGGCTAGTTACCTAGCTTGTTGTAAGTGTAATACACTAGCCAACTAGCTCCTTTCTTTTATTCTATTTTCAGAACCACACACACACACACACACCTACGCTAATCACACACATACACACACACACACACACACCTACGCTAATCACACACATACTAAGCACACACACATAAATCTAAACTCATGATAAAGACCAGCTAATGTGAATACATCTGGATTGTACTGTGTTGTGGGTGCGAAGATTTAATAAACCTGTAAAACGACATTGATCCCTGTTTGTTCTGACCGGACACCCTGAAGAGGTTGCCATCGGGTGATGTGCCAGCATCCATTTTACTTAGCAAT
>JAODXP020000079.1:382933-389049 GCA_027497455.2 Sardinella longiceps | reverse complement strand
CTAAAGTATGACAGCATGTTCAGCAAAAATGACTCATTGTTGACTGCTTTGATATGCGCACAATTGAAAAATGTCGGGTTGCAAACGGGTTCGGGCTCTATGAAGCTGTCAATCATACGGGCCGGGGCTGGCTCGGGTGGGAGTTCTCTCGGGCTGGGGCCGGTTCGGGTCTTAGTTTTAAGGCCCGTTTCAAGCTCTATTACCAAGACTCATACCGCCAATCAATGAACTCACTGAATGAACTGTAGGTAACGGTTGCAAGTGCAGCAGCAGCGCTCCAAAGAAGATATTTGAAACTGCATTAACGTGCGATAAAATAATTAATCGCGTTAATTAATTTCTGCGTTACCGCGATAATGACGCGTTAACTTGCCCAGCCCTACTAATTGTATACACTCTGAACAGGTAAAAGTAGTAAAAAATTACTTTGTATTAGACCGTGCATGTCCTGTGCTGATCCCCTTATGTCCATCAGCAGTCTGATTCTCACTCTTCATGGCCACATGTCTGGATGCAGTAAATGCTGCTCTGCCTGTCTGATGTCCACCAGCAGCATCCTCACCCTCTTGAGGGAAATCCATTCTAATCACTCAGTCTAATAAAGATAGAGAGAGAAAGAGATGGAGAGGAAGAGGGAGGGGCGTGTGAGTCTTCTTCATAGAGGAGGTGAGAAATTTGTCTCAGATAAAATTTTGTGTGTAGGGTGTTTACTTTCACCAGCCGTATGGGCCTATTAGATCAATGGATCTATTTCATGTTGGCAAAGGCAACGGATCCATGGGAAAATAAGAAAAAGCATAATGGAAATTTGTATGAACGCCAAAATAACACTACCAACCTTGACTGAACTCAATTCACTCAATTACTCAATTACTTGATTTTGCATCTGTAGCCGGTGGCGGTCCGCACCGCACACGGGTCTCGAACCCGCCACCCCGCAAGCTACAAACTCCCGGCGTGGGAGTGGAACGCTCTAACCAACTGAGCTAAAGCCCGAGCTTCTAACTCAGCGTGTTAGAAGCGCCCATGGAATTGGGTGATGAGGATTTACACACTACCACCGAGCTAGCTGGCCTCCATTACACATCCATTTGTTACCCTGTCAAGCTGCTCCCTATTGTGTTGCCCTGATAGTGCTTGGATTAAATGATAGCTGTAGGCTGAATTATCTGTATGATGTGGTCTTTGGTATTTTTTGCCCTCAACTGTGCCTTCCAGGCAGTGCTGCCTTCAAGGCACTACTCCCCCCAATTTAGGGTTAGGATGAGGGTTTTTAATTTTGTACATGACAAAATGTGCCCATACAGGGCCATTGAAATCCTGTGTGGTCTCCCCTTTCCTATGGAAATTGCCTCCTGATTGTGCTGACATAGCCATATGCCCATGATCCAACTACCTACCTGTAAATTGTATACTGCCTAGAGGGATGACTGATGCAAAGTTGATATTGATAATGGTCAGGGTGAATTGACAGTATTTGATGTAACATTTTCTTTTTTATTCTATTCTATATTTCATATGAAGCTCCAAGTGTGTGCTAATCCCTTAGGACAAATTATGTACAGTACAAAAACCTCAAATAATATATAACTGGCATTAGGTAGCATAATTATTTTTGTAAATTTGTTGTCTAAGCATACTCTGGCCTGCTGGGTTGGAGAGAGCTATGCTTTTGCTTGAAGCTGGGTATACCACCTGCAGCAATAAGAGATTTAGAAAGCTGGCATCATACCCGGGAAGGATAGTAAGGTAATGTCTGGGGTCAATCTACCGAATGCCTAGACTCGTAAGCGTTTACCTCACGTCAACACATGCTGTCTACTAGCGTCTGCACAGGCACCTAGCTAACGTCAGCCCTTTGAAACGTCTCAAACCCTTGCTTCTTTTCCTGATCTGCCCTTATCTCAGTCCTTCTAACAACACCATGTTCACATTTACCGACATTTTCAGATATTACTGTTAGTCGGTTGTTATTGTAGTTTAAATGCTAATATTGGGCTATTGATGTTATGCATTGTCAACGTAGCTAGCATTGAAGATAGACTGCAGTATTACGTCAAATAGAATATAAGACAAAATGTTACTACGTTATAGTAAGGCAATATACATAGTTGTTTAATCAAGAGAAAGGTCGAAAGTATGTTTGATCAACCTGATTTTATTTATTACAACACCAAGGGTGCAAGTCCAAGATAGAACCAATGTTAGCCACCATGCTACAGCAACTCACCAAAACATTAGCCCAATTCTCCATTAATTCTCCTGAACGCACAACTCTACCTCTATTCTCTGCCCATCGTTCCGCCCCGTTTTGTCGCCCTATCCTCTTTCACGCCTGAAGGCTCGTTATTATATGGCTGTGGGCCATCGTCGACGTGGCCACCAGGGAATTCCTCCTCGACTTCCATTGACATCGTGAACCTAGATTTGACCTGTGTTCCTTGGCATTCGTCACGTCCGGTCGGTGATTTAGACAGACGGAAGTTATTTTTTAACACAATTTTATCTAATAATTCCATTTATGGTATAGTTGGATTTCTATGAGACTGAAAATCGAATTGTTTTCTCATCAATGTACACAATGCTGCATAGTGATGTTCAACCTGCACCATGGGCTTTAAAGTAATGCCTTTTAGGCTGTGCTGCTTGGAAGGTGCCGTTGGGGGCAAAAAAACACCACTGATTGTCTGATGTGAAATATATGCTTCATCACAAACTGCATTAAACAATAAGAAAAAGCATAATGGAAATTCAAAATGACACTACCAGCCTTGACTGAACTCAATTCATGGTACACTTAATGTTGCATCCATTTGTTGCACTGGCAAGCTGCTCCATATTATGTGTTGCTCTGATAGTGCTTTAGTAAAGGTTTTTTTGTTGTTGTTGTCGTTGTTTTCACAATACCAAAATACTTGAAATCTTTGTCCAGGCTGAATTGTTTGTCTGGTGTGAAATGGATGTCTGATTACTAACTGCAGTGCCATTATTTGACCAGTAGAGGGAGACACAGGCTACAGGAAATCCAATCCAGCCTGAAAGCAGCCAACATCAGGAAGTCAAGGCGAGGACATTGCAAAGTATCCGTCATTATTTTTTAAATGCTTATTTACTTCAATTTCTTTAAATAATAGGTAAACATCGCACAAGGAAAAGCTACCAGGCTTGATCATAACCTCGTAAATAATGCACATAAAAATCACGCACATCCGTCGTCATAAGAAGAGGGGATAAATGTTTTGCTATGTGTTGCGAACTTTCTTCTGAACACGGCCTACATTCCACCCGATTCCTTAACAGATTCATAGCCAGCAAATAAAAGGATAGCCTGTTACCGTTACAGGTACATTTCAGACTAGAAGGCTATAAGCTACATTCAACAGTGCAAAGTTTTTGGAAAGAAAAACACAGGCCTAGACCAATGGCAGTAAACTTAATCAGGCCCTGTCAAGCCCAGTTCGTGAACACTGTTGGCAAACTATGTCTGTCTAGTTTATCAGGAAATCGACATAAATTGCCAGCTCGGTCAATAGCAACCGTGTATTTAACTCGATATGTTTACTTACCTCGACCATAACGTCAGAAATGTAAAATGTTCGAGTCGCAACCGCTCCCTTTTCAGCTGTCTTTAGCCTCCTCGAAGTTAGGCTAAATTTACTTTCGTTTTCAATTGTGCGCATCACGCAGCCGTATTGACGTCATGCGCTGCGCTCCCCCAACTTTGTCACCAACATTCTCTTGTTGCCGTCGGTCTTGCGCTTTGACTCTCAACTAATATAGCGTGTTTATATTTCAATTGTCAATGGCGAAAATGATAGGGAGTATTTCTAAATGAGTTGTGAGCATGGGCTGTGCTTTGACAACCTGATATCTGACAGGACAAACATGCTGGACTTTATACTGTGACTGTGTGGTAGGCTGTCTATCTAAAGAGTGTCATACTTTGACATCCCAGTAACATGATATCAGTCAGGACAAACATGGCCTTGAAGTAATAGTTTATGGTTTTGCAGGCTGTCATTGACTCTATCCCTCATCTAATATAGCCCGTGGGTTTCAGATATCCCAACCTACAGAAACTCACCTCAAAAACAGAGATAGACTAAACATACAATAGGCTATATAGGTATCCAAATCAATGTCTTTTCTTTATTCCTTTCAATTCTACAAAATTTTTCAGTCCATAGCTAGTCCATGCTTTATCATTACATTGGCCCATATTCAAAATGCACAGCAATTCAGATGCGACTTCAAATTTTTTAAAATATGTATGAAAATGTACGGTGTGAAAATGTGTTGTAGTATTTTCCACCAACCAATAACAGCATTAAAATGACATCCCATCAAGCTGATATCAGACAGGAACTTGAATACTGTGTTGCAGGCTGTCTATGTAAAAAATGCTGGCTGTAGTAGGCTTATGGAGGGGGAAGTCTGACTGCCAGATTTCTTCCACTCAGTCCCAGTATGCAGTAATAAGCAACAGTGTGAATGGTTGTGTGTGTAATGTTTGTCACACACACAGTGTGAATGGTTGTGTGTAATGTTTGTGCCACAATGTGAATGGTTGTGTGTGATGTTTGTCACACAGTGTGAATGGATGTGTGTGTAATGTTGGTCACACAGTGTGAATGGTTGTGTGTGTAATGTTTGTCCCACACACAGTGTGAATGGTAGAGTGTGTAATGTTTGTCCCATACACTGTTTTGGAACCCAGAAGTGGTAGAAGGGAAACAGCGGCAGTACCAGACACTCTCCACTAGTCAAAGGCAGCTACAGCTAGAAGCAGGCAGTCCCTAGTGCACCCATTGACCCTAGTTCTCCCTCTGACCCTTCTGTTGCCTTTGACCTATTGACTCCACTACACCAGTGGTTCTCAAACTTTTTCTCTCATTCCCCACTTTGCAAGGCAGAGAATTTTCACGCCCCACCTGGAAGGCTCAATTTGCGCACAATTTTTGTCAATGTTAGGATTTTCATGTTACTAATTCAAAGCCAAATTTCTCTTGAACCAATCATCACAGCAACTAGCAAATAACACCATTGGAAAACTCAATTTACTGTCATATGCGCCTATCTGACAAATGTGAATTCGGGGGCATGGTGCGACAACCAATTTCAAAGAGATGTCTCGCGCCCCCACCCGTCATGTGTCTGCGCCCCACAGTTTGAGAAACACTGCACTACACTAAGGATGAGACCACAGTTATGGCAGCAAAATGTACTTATATTGTCTTTACTTTCCATTTATTATTAAACTTGTCCTTTTCATTTCAAGTTATTCCTTTTACTAAATCATTGATGTAACTTTTATGTATTTTAAGTAGTGAATGGTGATTTAACAATGTAATGCCAAATAAAGCAATAGCATTCTTTTTTTTAATAGACATGTCTTAGTTACTTATAGCCTATTAGGTTAGTTTGGAAAACTTGGTGATGTCCCTTGGAAGGCCTTTGTGTTGAGGCTGGCATAGAGCTCACTCAGCAGTTACTTTAAGTTGCTGACTGGGTACTTTGCAGTCTTTGGTTAATCATTCACAAGACTGACCAGGGTGGCGTCCACCAGCGATGACCATGGGGTCATACAAAGGTGAGGGGGTGAAGACGACGGAGTCAGTATATATACACTTGTAGTATGAGTTGAGAAGTGCTTCTGGAGGACGCTTCGCCTTGAGACGACCTCGCGCCATCCCCATTCCTTGTGTGTCAAGCTGGGACTTCGACTGGATGCTGAACACTTGTAACGATGACTTGCTCTGAATTGCTATCTCAATATTAAGAAGAAGTCCTAGCCGTTTGTCTGTAACTTCGTTTTATTTCTATTCTTTGTAAAGTAAGTGCCGTGCTTCCTGTAACTTTGTGAAGTACTGAAACTACAAAAAAGAGAAAACATTGAAACTTAATTTGTTTCTCGTTTGGTTCATTCAACCTCAAAAGGATTGGTAAGAAATCTTTTGAACTTTCAGCTTATGTCTTTAGGTTATTCTTATTTTGCTGGACAAAATTAATCTTAGTCTAGAGGCCTAGCTGTAAAAGTAGTACCTGTGTTTTATGACCATTAAAACCAAATCTACTATACGTAAGTCAAATACCTCAGCTCAAAACCTGTATATAGG
>JAODXP020000079.1:358256-370333 GCA_027497455.2 Sardinella longiceps | reverse complement strand
AAATCACCAGGCAACACCAAGTTGTATTTCAGATGCTTTACTGCAAATATTCAGTGTGAGAGAGAAATATCAACACGTGCATTCTTCTCAATCTTCTACAGATGCTTCTCTTACACTGCAGAGCATCGAACTTTAAATGCATTAGAATGAAACAAAAAAATACATCATAATGAAATTAAAATCATATCTCAATATCAGATCGTATAGTGGAATTTGAAGGTTTACAGAGCTCTGAATTTCTTTTCCAGTATTTAGCATTACATAGAATAATAAAGCCACAAATCATTCCAAACACACTTCAATAGTCTCATACCTGCGAATATTCAGTGTGAGAGAGAAATATCAACACGTGCATTCTTCTCAATCTGTTAAAGGAGCACGCTACATTAGAACACCCTCTCACTCATTCGCTCAACACCAAGACACTTCAGAGAACGAGCATAACAACGCTAGTAACATGCTAGTCTACCTGTAATGCTAGGTTCAATCTTTTCAGTTTACACGGGAGAAATCATGGCAGAACACATTTAAAACACTATAAGCCAAAACAGGCTAACATTTAACCTTCCGATTTCATTTAACATCATTTCCAAGGTACTTCAAGCGCTATATATGTTTAAGTTGATTTCAGCTATAATTCACACACGTACCTTCTACAGATGCTTCTCTTACACTGAGAGCATCGAACTTGTGGCACCTACCAAATAGTTGAAAAGGGGGTGCCGGCGCTACCATTAACAAGGTAACTCTACACACAATTAAACAGGCTTTCATATGTTTGTTTTACTTGAAATAAGTGTGATATATGAACTCAAAACTATGTGTACAAGTGTGTGTGTGTGTGTGTGTGTGTGTGTGTGGTGTGAATATGTGTGCATCTACAATATCCACAAAATGGTATGTTCCCATTCTCAGACCTTGGACATACGTTTGGTGAAATGTACAAAATCATACACTTCACTACACTCACCCCTCTCAATTTCGCCAAACGCCATTAAACTAGGTAGTAGTGTGTGGGGAACACATTACACTCACATGACCTATTACCCCAACTAAGTCATCTTTTCAGATAGTAGTATACCCTACCAGGAAGCAATATGCCCTTATACATATCACTATAAGTCAGTAAGATGTAATCTCCGCCAGCTACCAATCTTCTCATGTGCGTGTGTTCTGTGTCAGTTAAAGTCTGTGCATGTGTTCTATGTCAGTTAAGTCCTATCTAAATTCTGTCACAGTCCCTTCTCAGATGTCTATGAAAGCTGACAGTGCTTTAATCAGGGCAACTAATGGGTCTCTAGCTTTTGGGTCATCCATCAAGATGCCCATGGATTCAATCAACCTCTGGACTGGTCTGACAACTCTGCCGCTTCTGGTTTGTCTTGTACAAGCATCAAGCACAGAGGCACTGCACTCTAGGTCTGTGATTTGGCTCCCCAGGTGACTCTCTCCATGTATGGCACTTGGGAGCATGGTATCTGGAACTGACTTGCATGCCTCATTAGAAGCAGGTGCTTGCGAGAAGTCATTCGAATCTACTCCTAACTGGTCAGAATCACCTAACACAGAGAAACATCTGGAGTTAGAGGGCTGAGAGTCTCCAGGAGTATCCGTTAACAATTCTGAGTCAGATGAAATCCCTTCATTTGAATCAGGGGGGTTGCTTCTTGATTCAGCACAGCGGTTTGACAGTGTAACAGCACTAACTTCAGGGATACTGCTGCCTGAAAGGATGCCTTGAGCACCACTGTCATACTGGCTCCTCTGTGCATCTTCTCCAGTGCGGTGTAGCACATCCATAGCTGATCTTCCACTGCTTTCTCCCTGAAGTACCCAAGATGCAGTCCTATGGCCCTCAGAGTCTTGGTCTATGTCATCCAGGATTCTTTTACCTTGAGGCTCCTCAGTTGTTTCGTCACAGTCAGATAGAGTGGAAGGTACAGTTGACAGTTCATCTTCCTGGTCAATAGGAAGGAAATTGACTGGTAGAATGAAATTTCGATGAACAACTTTGCTCTTTTTATTGTTTGGGTTCTCAACTCTATACACATGAACATTTGGATCTCTCCAAGTGATGATGTGGACTGTTGAGTCCCACAGGTCTGCAAGTTTCCTCTTGCTCTGTCCTTTCGGTTAGCAAGAAGAACTCTATCACCAACTTCAAGAGCAACTCCTTTCACTCGACGGTTGTAGTTTTTCATCTGTTTCTTTTGAGCCTCAGTTGTGTTAGCCTGGGCAATCCGTATGGCTTCTCTAAAGTCTTTCTCGAGTGCCAGAACATAGTCATTGTAGTTCATGATGTCATCATTGCGAAGAACACTGTCAAACATGATGTCTACAGGGAGCCTTGGTACCCTACCAAACATGAGGTAAAATGGGGCAAACCCTGTAGTCTCATGGACTGTACAATTGTAGGCAAAAGTTAGATTCTGTACCATTTGAGGCCACCTGTCTTTGGCTCGGGCTGGTAGTGAGCGGATCATGCTCCCCAGGGTACGATTAAATCTCTCAGTCTGCCCATTACCCATGGGATGGTATGGTGTAGTATGGGATTTTTTTACCCCGGATATCTCGAGCAGTTCAGCAATGAGATTACTCTCAAAATTTGCTCCCTGGTCCGAATGTATCCTGAGTGGGAAACCATACACACAAAAGAAGCTATTCCACAACTTTTGAGCCACTATTTTAGCTGTTTGGTTTGGGCACAGGAATGCATGTGCAAGTTTCGTGAAGTGGTCTGTGACCGTTAAGACATCTATATTCTCTCCATGTCTTCCCTCTGCAGACCAAAATCTATGCACACAAGCTCCAAAGGTGCACTAGTCTTAATGGATTCAAGTGGGGCCCTTGCATCTGGCTCTGGCGTTTTAGCCACAATGCATCGTTTGCAATGTGAAACGTACTTCCGCACATCTCCGTCCATGCCACTCCAAAAGAATCTCTGGCGGACCAGATGAAGAGTTCGTGTCTGTCCCTGGTGGCCAGCATCGTCATGAGTGCCACGCAACACAGGCAACTTCAAGTTATCAGGGATAACAAGCTGATAACGTTTCTTTCCCATTCTGTCCTTGGAGCTTCGGTACAAGATTCCATCTTTGATCTCCAATTTTTCCCAATGTTTTAATAGCCGTAGCACTAATGCTGCTTCATTGGCCCTTTCTCTCCGAGATGGTCGTCTCTTTCTGTCAACAAAGCTCATCACTCTGGATAACACAGGATCCTTTCTCTGTTTCTCCAGCACAGTCTCACGAGGGAAAACAGGAAGGGCTGACTGACCACCTTCCATGACATTGGCATTCTGCTCCAAGAGGAAGGCACGCATGGAAGCACCAACATCCCCCTCTAAGCAGGATTCAATGATAGCCTTTACTCTTTCAGCAGGCACATCTGAGTGGCTTTCAAAGCAGTCATCTTTAATCTCTTGGCCATATTGTCCTTGGAAGTCTACAGACAGCTTGAAAGCATCCTGGACAGATTTTGTGCTAACAAGTCTTCCACAATCATGGGCCTGCATGGTTTTTGCAAAAGGTCGTCGGCTGAGTAAATCAGCTGGAATGTTCTGTGACCCTGGGATATATTTCAGGTCAAATTCGTAAGGGGCCAGTTTTGAGACCCATCTTTGCTCGCATGCATCGAGTTTTGGTTTTGACATGATATACACAAGTGGGTTGTTGTCTGTTAGTACTGTAAACTGAGCACCCTTCAACCAATGTGAGAATTTATCACAAACTGCCCACTTCAGGGCATAAAATTCCAATCGATGTGCCGGGTATCGTGTCTGTGCCTTTGACAGAGATTTGCTAGCATATGCAATTGGTCTTGGCTTACTTTCACCATCAGGCACTTGGCTTAATACTGCCCCGAGGCCATCAAACGATGCATCTGTTGCAAGCAAGAAAGGCTTTGCGAAGTCCGGGTGTGCTAATATGATAGCATGGCCGAGCGCATCTTTAAGCTTGTCCAAAGACTCTTGGCATTCAGACGTCCAGTCTTCAGGACAGAGGCGCCTACAGGGTTTGGCATGAGAATTGAGCTTACCACCCTTTCGTTTAACTCTCTGTCCTGTTGTTAGATGGAACAACGGCTTGGCTAGGCCAGAGAAGCCTTCAATAAAGTGTGAATAATAATTTGCCATTCCTAGAAAAGACTTAATCCTTGTGTAAGATGGCGTTTCTCCATCATTATCCATCAGATCCTTCTTTGTAATGTCCATAATCGCTGAGACCTTCCCAGGGTCTGTGGCAATGCCATCTGCATTAACAATGTGGCCAAGAAATTTCACGGAGGTTCTCAGGAAGAAACATTTCTTTGGTGCTAACTTGAGGTTATGTTCTTTCAGGCGTGAGAACACCAATTCAAGTCTCTCAATGGCCTCTTGTTCACTCTTTCCAAACACTAACAAATCATCAAGATAGCACAGAAGGGACAGATAATTCTGATCTCCAAATATATTGGTCATCATTCTTGCAAATGTAGCAGGGCTATTACAAAGGCCTTGTGCCATTCTGTTGTATTCGTAAAGTCCTACTGGAGTAGTGCATGCCGTATATTTGCGATCGTCTTCATGGATGGGTATGTTATAAAACCCTGAGGTCAGGTCCATTGTGCTGAAGTAGCAATTTCCACCCAGAGAGGCTAAGGCATCAGTCTGATGGGGCAATGGGTAGGCATCCTTTTCGGTCCTCTGGTTCAACCATCTGAAATCGGTACAAATGCGTAGCTCACCAGAAGGCTTCCATACTAGAACAAGGGGTGATGCCCATTCACTGTTTGACTTTTGGATGATACCGCGTTCCTCCATTTCATCAAGGGTCTGTTTCAATTTCTGATACTGTAATGGAGGCACTCTTCGATAAGGTAGCCTGAATGGCCTTTCATCCTTCAACCTAATTCTGTGAACCACGCCTTTTGCCTCTCCACAGTCAAGCCTGTCACGGGAGAAGATTCCTTCATACTGCACAACGAGGTCTGTCAGCTTTTCTTTCCATGACTCAGACACCTCACAGGACTGGACATCGATCTCAGACAGGCCTATACTTTCCAGCTTCTTTATATAGTGAGGCTTTGCGCTGTCAGTCTTACATACAGTATCAGGAATAGTTTGAAGCATTTGGACATTACTTGTGGTAGCACTTACCTCCAAGTCTTCTAGTGCAACACAAGTATGGACGTCTGCCAGCTTAGCGTTACGTCTTAACACAATCGGATGATTAAGTAAATTAATCACTTTCAGTGGGATCCATTTGTCACCCCATAATGGGCATACAGTACGCCCTACCATGACATTTCTTGGAGCTGCTTTTGAAGACGTTGGTTCAATCAACACAGTACTACCCACAGATAGAGGGACCTGTTCTTTCAATTTGCCCCATACAAGGTGTTCATGCTGTGGGGCGAGTGTCACACTTTGTTTCAAGACAACAGTCCCTACCCTGTCTGGGATTGTGTCACCATGCCATCTGTCAACATTAGCCAACATTCCTAGTAAAAGCTCTTCAGGACCCTCTCCAGCAGGTTTCCTAAGACTGTCCCAAAACCACTTGGAATTTTTCACATGTTGCATTACATGTTTAATGGCATTAGAGCCAATTATCATGTCATCTGGTTGACCCGGAACTACCAAGACAGGGACAGACATTTTGCAGTTGAGGATATCAATATTCAGATCATATTCACATTTAGGCTGTGCCTGCTGGCCCCCACACCCAACAAGAACAACCCTGGTTGGCCTACCAGAGTCTTTCTGAAGGGCTCCAGTATTAACTAACTTCTGTTCAGTCAACTCGCTTATTGTGCAGGCCATTGACCCACTGTCTAGTAGGGCTTTTAATTCAGTTGAACCTTGAACAATGGCTGGAACATAAAATAGGCTACAGTCACTAGCTATTCGTTGGTAGGCAATATCACTGTTCACATGAAGTTCTTGTTCTTTTACCATAAAGTCACTAGGAGGTTTTTCTAGGCAGCCCACGCTTACCTCCTGTTGACGTGGGCAAGCTCGTTTTTTGTCTTATCAACAGCACTTTCTTCTCTCCCTGCCTTACGTTCAAGGCACTCAAATCCTCTATGTCCAGATCTGTGGCAACGAAAGCAAAGCCCCTCCCTAATGCAATGTGACTGTGTCGAATGTGCTGACTCTCCACACACCTTGCATGGGGTGGTGGTGGAGGAATCTGCTGCCCTACCCTTGCCTCTCCTTTTGTCCTGTTCTTGGTTAAGCACCAGCTTCTCCAAGAGCGATATCAAACGGCCCATGGTAGCTTGGTCATCCTTGGGAGTCACTTGCATAGCTGCCTGGCAGGCGATAGGCGGCTGAGACATGCATCCGGCACCACTCTCTCTTTCCTCCTCCACCTTGGCTATACGTTGTTCTCTGTTGTTCCTGGAACACAACTTATCTCTCTGATGACTATCAATCATTTCTTGTATTTCCTCAGCTGTCCATTTTTCAATCGGTTTGCCTCTCAGTGAAGCATACAAAGCTGCATCGGGGCAGTGTTTAACAAACATCATTGTTGCCTCATGGCATGGATCTTCCACACGCTTTCCCTGCCTCTGTAAGCATTCATTGGCTAGGTCAACTGCCTTGTTCAGTCTTATCCAGTAATCAAGACTACTCTCAGAGGGTTTAGGGAGAGTGGAGTAAAAATCAGCTAAGGGGGTTGCTGAGGAAATCGGCTCTCCAAAATGCTGTCTGAGGATAGTGTAAATCACATCTGGATCTCTACTGATGCTAACCAGGGGGCTATTTCGGATAGCTGTTCGGACAATGTCTTTTGCACGACCCATCAGACGATAAAGTATCTCTGTGCCTCTTTCCTCTGTACTGAAGCCTTTTTTGCTCAGGTAGCTTTGCATGATTTCCTGCCACTCTGTCACAGTAAATTTATCTGTGCCATCTCCCCTAAAATATGGTGGCTCTTTAACATCTGATCTCAGAACTAGATTGACTTTTGACCAGTCTGGCTGTTGTGATTGCGGGACAGAGGATGGCCCTGAGTTATAATTTTCTGTGCTTATCCCTGCTAGGCTTGATGCAACTTGTGTCTTTATCTCACTCCCTAACTGTCTGATTAATTCTGAGAGAGCCTGTGCTGGGCTTTCTGTTTGGTATTGTGAATGGGCATGAGAGTGGTCACTGTGTGAGTCTAAACCGATATGTTCATCTCTAACTGGTCTTTCCTTAGGTCTTGCATGTAAATGGGCTGGTGTAGCTCTACTATGTTCAATCATGCTAGCAAGTTGTGACCCCTACCAATGCCAAGAGGACTTCCAAACTGTTGACCAACATCATCCCTTGCAATGGCTCCTGGAGCTAAAAAGCTGCCTCTACTTTGCATCATGTCAAGACATTCATCATTTTGACGTGCACCTCCAGAAGCTATGTCTTCACTACTTTCCGATAGCATTTTTACTGAGTATAATTAAGAACTACAATGAAGAAAATTATGCTTCAATTGTCCAAAGTCTTTCCAAAATCACAAGCCTGATAGCTAAGGTGTTGCTCCTGGTTGGAAGAAGAAAACCCCCGGCGATCTGCAGGCGCTGATCTTTTCATCCGGGTCACGGCACCAATCTGTAGCGGACCTCTTTCTGCTCCACCACAGGAAATCACCAGGCAACACCAAGTTGTATTTCAGATGCTTTACTGCGAATATTCAGTGTGAGAGAGAAATATCAACACGTGCATTCTTCTCAATCTTCTACAGATGCTTCTCTTACACACAGAGCATCGAACTTTAAATGCATTAGAATGAAACAAAAACATACATCATAATGAAATTAAAATCATATCTCAATATCAGATCGTATAGTGGAATTTGAAGGTTTACAGAGCTCTGAATTTCTTTTCCAGTATTTAGCATTACATAGAATAATAAAGCCACAAATCATTCCAAACACACTTCAATAGTCTCATACCTGCGAATATTCAGTGTGAGAGAGAAATATCAACACGTGCATTCTTCTCAATCTGTTAAAGGAGCACGCTACATTAGAACACCCTCTCACTCATTCGCTCAACACTTCAGAGAACGAGCATAACAACGCTAGTAACATGCTAGTCTACCCTTAATGCTAGGTTCAATCTTTTCAGTTTACACGGGAGAAATCATGGCAGAACACATTTAAAACACTATAAGCCAAAACAGGCTAACATTTAACCTTCCGATTTCATTTAACATCATTTCCAAGGTACTTCAAGCGCTATATATGTTTAAGTTGATTTCAGCTATAATTCACACACGTACCTTCTACAGATGCTTCTCTTACACTGAGAGCATCGAACTTGTGGCACCTACCAAATAGTTGAAAAGGGGGTGCCGGCGCTACCATTAACAAGGTAACTCTACACACAATTAAACAGGCTTTCATATGTTTGTTTTACTTGAAATAAGTGTGATATATGAACTCAAAACTATGTGTACAAGTGTGTGTGTGTGTGTGAATATGTGTGCATCTACAATATCCACAAAATGGTATGTTCCCATTCTCAGACCTTGGACATACGTTTGGTGAAATGTACAAAATCATACACTTCACTACATGTGCATACTGAGTCATGGCTCTGTGGTGTTTGTGTGTGTGTGTGTGTGTTGAGAGGGGGGTGAGAGTTTGTGCATACTGAGTCATGGCTCTGTGTGTGTGTGTGTGTGTGTGTGTGCGCGCGTGCATATGTGTGTGTGTGTGTGTCTGTCATTTACAGCCTAACTACTGTGCACTATACTGAGTCCTTCCTCTTGCACTAGCAAAGGGCCCAGCCAGGCATGTAACAGTGTTAATGTGTGTGTGAGGGGCATCTGACTGAGGATCAGCCTGGTGTGTGTGTGTGTGTGTGTGTGTGTGTGTGTGTGTGTGTGTGTGTGTGTGTGTGTGTGTGTGTGTGTGTGTGTGTGTGTGTCACTTAGTCCCACTACTGTGCACTATACTGAGTCCTTCCTCCTGCACTAGCAAAGGGCCCAGGCTGTCCAGTCCAACCCTCTATGTGTGTACAACACAAGACAAGACAAGAGGTAGTCTATGTGTGTGTGTGTGTTTGTGTGTGTGTGAGAGAGAGAGTCCAGTCCAGTATGTGTGTCCAAGACAAGAGGTAGTCTATGTGTGTGTGTGTGTGTGTGTGTGTGTGTGTGTCCAATACAAGCCAAGCCAAGAGGGCCTTAAATAATCAGTGTTGGAGCTGCCTGATCCTTCCTGCTCCTCCTGAGGTGTTGAGTGAGTGAGTGAGTGAGTCATACATACATACATACATACATGTGGCCATGCAGCCGGGGGGGGGGGGGTTGTAGTCTCAGTGCAAGTGGCTTAGGATCAGATACTCATATAACCTTTGACCCCCAGCGTGATGCTGCCTTACCCATGGACCTCAGTGACTGGAGACTCAGGGGGCTTAAGGTCAGATACTCATATAACCTTTGACCCCCAGCGTGATGCTGCCTTACCCATGGGCCTCAGTGACTGGAGACTCAGGGGGCTTAGGGTCAGATACTCATCTAACCTTTGACCCCCAGCGTGATGCTGCCTTACCCATGGGCCTCATTGACTGGAGACTGAGGGGGCTTAGGGTCAGACTCATATAACCTTTGACCCCCAGCGTGATGCTGCCTTACCCATGGGCCTCAGTGACTGGAGGTCACACTCAATAGTGTCCTCTGACTGGGCTGTAATAGCCGGTCTGGTGAATGTTCCTCTTCAGTGTTCCACACTATATGGCCAGGGGCTCCTTCTCTACCTGGGCTTTAGTTCTGTTAGTTCTGTTCTCTGGACTCACCATGGCAACTAGCCCAGCACTCCATTTGGCCAGTACTTTACACTAAATACATCTGAGATCAGTGTTTTAGTAGCTCACATATTCATATACACTGATTATATCTAAGCATACGCATACATACATACATTCACAAGGACCAGGAAGCATGCTCTCTGTGTTTTATTGTCTTATGTTTTTGACATGATGTACAAGGTTTTCAATACATATTTATTGACTTTGTCAATATTTGTTATACCTTTCAAATGCTTTGTATAATGTCAATAAACAAGTCAAGTTTAAAAAAAAAAAACACACACACACACAAGAGCATCATGTGTGATTTTTCTAGAAGTAGTGTGTGAAATGTGTCACCACTGGGAGCTGTGTGTCGCTGCACAAGGGGACTCACCTCACTCACCTGAGACTGGCCTTAGGGGCCACATTTAAATCACACACACTTTTAGCACAGCCAGTCTGGGACATGATGTCTGATGATGGCACCACATCTAGGCTACAGGTTGTGTTGCTGAGACAGACAGACAGACAGACGCTACTTTCATATTTGCTTTCATGTGTTGATGTGGCTCATGGATCATGTGACCTACAGCTGCAGATTCCCACACCCTGGACAGAGCAGAGCAGAGCAGAGCAGAGTTCCCCCATGAGCACCTGAGATCAGTGGACAGCTGGGATTCCACTCATCAGGTCTCAACTAATATCAAGTCCAGCTGGGGCGCTGCTAGCACAGTGGTTAAGGACCCTGACTCTAGTGGGCTGCTAGTCTGGAAGTTGTGGGTTTGAATCCCGGCTGCCACCGTTGTGCCCTTGAGCAAGGCACTTAACCCTAAAGTTGCTCTAGGGGAGACTTGCCCTGAACTACTTGATAGTTGACAAAAGTGAGTTGCTTTGGATAAAAGCATCTGCTAAAATGTATAATGTTTCACACAGCTGTAGCCCAACAGCAGCAGTCAAGGTTGTCTAAAAGCAGTATCACCTTAATGTTATGTTTAGTTTCAAAAGCAGATAAAACATTTATTTATAAAGTAGTAATGTACATTTTCCCTGTGTGCTATAGTGTGTGAGTACTGATGCCAAAGGTCAAGTCCAGATGTTTGACACACACATGCAGCTGGAGCCCAACAGCAGTCAAGGTGACTAAAAGCAGCAGCAGCAGCAGCAGCACCTTCCCTGAGATTCAGCACAATCCCCAGCAGAGGCCGCTAGTGAGACCCAAACACAGCCTTCAACTCACCTGTCTGGCTCTCTGGAAGACTCTACACACACACACACACACACACACACACACACACACACACACACATACACACACACACACACACACACACATACATACACACACACACACACTATAAAGGCCTTCAACTCAGCTGTCTGGCTCTCTGGAAGACTCCTGTGCAGCTGATCAAGTGTAAGACACACACACACACATACTCTGGAAAACTCCTGTGCAGCTGAGCAAGTGTGAGACACACACACACACACACACACACTCTGGAAGACTGCTGTGCAGCTGATTAACTGATAAGCACCGTGCTACTGTTTGATTGGATGTCTCCTCTCTCCTCCTGCAGAGGAAGGGATCACTGAAGATGGACACTCATGACTCACACACCAAACACAGACCGTCTTTTCTTTCTTCTTCTTTATTTAGCATTATTCAAAATATTATTTACCTACATTTATTTCTGGATTTTATCTTATTAAGACATTGAGACGTTGAATAAACATTGAGAGAGAAAAAAAAAAAACTAGAAAAGTGTTGAGAGAGTGCAGACCTCCATCAAGACAATGTGGTCCAAATCCGTGCAGTACTTTTCGAGTACACAGACAGACGGACAGACATGCAGACGGGCACACACACACACACACACACACACAGAGACACACGCCGGCGAAAACATGACCTCCTAGGCGGAGGTAATAAACTGAATAAATCTCCTCTCACAGTCTGTGAAGGAGCATACCCGAGCATGAGGTCAAGACTGACATTTGCATTTTAATGTCCTTTATTTAGGCTAACTTTTACTAACTTATATATATATATACAGTCTGTGAGGGAGCATACCCGAGCATGAGGTCAAGACTGACATTGGCATTTAAATGTCCTTTATTTAGGCTAACTTATACTAACTTATATATATATATATATACAGTCTGTGAGGGAGCATACCCCAGCATGAGGTCAAGACTGACATTTAAATGTCCTTTATTTAGGCTAACTTATACTAACTTATATATATATACAGTCTGTGAGGGAGCATACCCGAGCATGAGGTCAAGACTGACATTTAAATGTCCTTTATTTAGGCTA
>JAODXP020000079.1:330756-343256 GCA_027497455.2 Sardinella longiceps | reverse complement strand
CATGGCTAAATATGCCGCTAGCAAAGTGCAGACGTAAATCGGAGAAATTTAGGCAGTTCACACTCGATCAGAGTATGTGTCACTGCCATAGTAGTTCGAGTAGTGTTCCGATCGTGGGAGATGAAGGAGATCAACCTTGGGCAAACGGAAATAGCAGTTGTGACTTGTTTCAGTGCCCAGCTAGCTCACAGTTCCGGGTCAGGTAAGAATTTGCGAGCCAGTTGTTGATCACTGAGTTTTCGCTGTCACAGCCTGTAAATAGCATATATTTACCTTGTTACAACAATGTCTATTTTATTACCAAAAGCCCCCTGTTACTGTTGTTTTTGTGGTCTTATCAAAGGAAGACATTTTCCCGATGTTTGACGTGCTAATAGACCGAAAAAAACGCGCATCCAAGACACTAACGTTGTCAAACAAAACGCTAATTTTCTCCCTTTTTTTGATAAAAAACGGGTGTGTTTGGAGAAAGTAGCTTATGTTCGCCTGCTGATTTCTAAGCAATGGAAAGGGGTAGAAACGAACTTTTTTTCTGGTGAAAGAAGAGAGTCTGCTCTTTCTTGTGGTAGTTTCATTGTTTATGTAGTCGTAACACATAATATTCTGTGGCTCTTTAAAAAACAGTCAAAATTCCCCAAAACCTCTGGCAGTATGGAACTCTCTATTCTGAAAACGGCTGGCAGTCAATGAGTTAATAACAGACTTTAGTTTTGGTCTGCTAGGCAATCTGGCAGCTGCTGGACTGGGATATTATAGCCCATCATTCAGTGCTGTTCAAATTGTGGGGCCCACACCTCCACTGATGATCACTTGGGGCTCATCACAATAGAACATAATCACAGGCTCCAGTGCAGCTACTATTGATGCACGTGTGTGTGTGTGTGTGTGTGTGTGTGTGTGTGTGTGTATGTGTGTGTGTTTCTTCCTCTCTCACCCTGTTCTGGAGTATTGTGGAGGCGTGTGTGTGTGTGTGTGTGTGTGTGTGTGTGTGTGTTTCTTCCTCTCTCACCCTGTTCTGGAGTATTGTGGAGGTGTGTGTGTGTGTGTGTGTGTGTGTGTGTGTGTGTGTGTGTGTGTGTGTGTGTGCGCGTGCGTGTGTGTGCGTGTGTGTGTGTGTATACTTGCTTTGAAAGTGTGTGTGTACTGCCAGACCCCTGCAGTTTGAAACCAGAGTGAAGGTTGTGGTGAAAGCTAAGAACAAAAATGGTGGTTTAACAATGTGCTCTATGGGCAGAGACATGGACTTTATACAGGTGTCATAAAAACAGCTTGGAGGCGTAAGGTGCTATCACTATCTGGTGCACTGCATCCACTACCAGTGATAAGAGCAGACTGCAGTAGAGCCCTGCACTGGACTGTCTCCTTCATCCCACTTCTGGTCAACAAATCAGGAGCTTAAAAAAAATCCTCAATTTGTTCTGGGAAGACCGAATCCCCACATTGACATTGTGTCATCAATCAACACCATCAGCATGGAAGCAGCTCTGGCTAACAGGCATCTATGCTGGGATGGTCACACCATCCGTATGCCTGGCCATCGCCAAACAACTGCACAACTCTAAACGGGCTGCTGGTGGTCAGAAAAGGCGCTACAAGGATTTCACAAAGGAACTCCTGAAGCGCTGCAACATCAACCCAGGCCATCTCCAGTCCCTAGCACTCAGCAGACCAACCTGGCAGGCTACCAGCATTAAGGCCAATGGACAAGTTAACAACATCTTCCTTCAAAGGAGGTTGTGCAAATCAATGCCAGCTGTGGGCAAGTGTGTGACTCCCAGATCGGCCACACATGAACCAAAAACCAAAACCCCTTAGGAGTAAAAGTAATCATCAGACATGTGTGTGTGTGTGTGTGTGTGTGTGTGTGTGTGTGTGTGTGTGTGTGTGTGTGTGTGTATGTGTATAAGCCTGTGTGAGTGTGACATAGTGCATGTTATATGGGTGTGTGTGTGTGTGTGTGTCAGTTCTGCTTTTGGCTTAGTGGTCAAGGGCTCCAGTGCAGCTGCACTTGCTGAACATACTATAGTTACACCCCTGGGGTGTGTGTGTGTGTGTGTGTGTGTGTGTGTGTGTGTGTGTGTGTGTGTGTGTGTGTGTGTGTGTGTGTGTGGTGTTGGTGCTGCAGCAAGCAGACCAATAAAACAGAGCCCCAACTAAATGAGGTGGTGTGGTTCCCCTCAACAGGGTCTGTAGTCTGTAGTGCTGTAGCATAGTGGAGTGGAGTCTGCTTAGTCTTTCTCACTTCCAGCTGCAGCTGCCATCTAGTTCCTTAGTGTGAAAAGAAGGGCAGAGTGTGTAAGGCCCTTCCTGATGGTTTTACACTTCTGCAGGTCAAGACTCCCACAGTACCTCCCCACGGCACACCATGGGCAACTGGGTACCTTGTGGCCCCAGGCTGGACTGTGTGGGATCTCAGAGCAGATTGGAGCCCCAGAGGTACAGGTGCATGACCCACTGGCATGTGGACACACTCTACCACTGACCATTCCCATCACCTGCTGCCTTGTAGGTTGGGCCTTTTGAGGCAAAGGCTGGGACTGAGAGAACATTCTAAGGGAACTTGAAATCCAAACTGTACAACAAGCTGATTCAATCTGCAGGTCAACTTGACATCTGGTAATGTATCCTATTCTGTGGGACTGTGCCAATGTAATTTCTGTGTTGTAGGTTTTACATTTAAACTCATTTACTCTATAGACAATGCCACAGCCTGATCATGTGACTGTCACATCTTACAGCAAATACACAAGTACAGAACTAAACACAAAGTCCTGTGTGTCACATCCAGGCTCACACAGCAGAGACACTTTTTCATGGGACACCACTCTTATCATGGGAATATTACCAACTAAATGAGGATCATAACAGGAGCAACTAAATCCACATCCCCAGCATGGCTCCATGCAATGAGTGCAGTCACACCCCCACCCCTCTGACGAGAGGGCATTGTGCAAAACTGCACAAACAACTTAACACTCCACTGAATGGAGGTGGAGAACTTCAAGATGGAATTTTAACCACAAACAAGACGTCAAAAAATGACTGGTGAGAAAATCTGTGTATGTGATGTTACATAAAAACTAGACTATTCATGAGATTGGGGACTCCATCACATCTTCACATCACACACACTCACACAACAATCCGATAATGTCATTAGAATAAAAATACTGTTCAACACTCACACTTCCTCAGTTGTGGTTTGATTCTGCCATTTTCTCCATGCTGATACCTTTAGAGGAGAGAGAAAGAGAACACAGGAGAACTCACTCTATGACTCACAACTACAGTATTCTATAGAACTCTGCTGGAAATGACATCTCAACATGTGTTTTATAATATGCTGCAGGTTGCTGTCTGATTTGAAGAGATTTGTGTGTGTGTGTGTGTGTGTGTGTGTGTGTGTGTGTGTGTGTGTGTGTGTGTGTGTATTTATGTGCGTGTGGGTGTTGGTACTTCTGCTGTTGCCAGTGTTGGTAATAACAGTGCTAGAATATAACAGCATTACTAACGGCGTTACTTTATCCGTAAGGAGTAATGAAATTAATTACCGTTTCCTAGTCATAACACCATTCCCGTTACCGTCAATGGAATGCTTCATGTTACTATAGCCATATGCGCACTGCATGCTGCCTTTTTCAGGCCAGTGCATGTGCATGTGTGCCGCACACTTTTCTTTTACTAGACACCCTGGTAAGCATGTCTGAGAAAAGGACCCTAAACAAGCTGGTGGCCATCTTGGATGATGCCAGCCATCCACTACACCACCATCATCAGCCAGAGAAGTCTGTTCAGCAGCAGGCTGCTTCTCCCCAACTGTAGCACAGACAGATTCAAAAGATCCTTCATCCCCAGAGCTATAGGACTGTACAACACCTACCTGAAGGGGGAAGGAGGGGTGGCAAGGACCAGGGTATAGGATAGGCAACTCATGGACTTTTATTTATTTATTTATTTATTTATTTATTTATTTATTTATTTATTATTATATCCCTAAACCATCTATCTATCTAGGGCACTCATGGACTACTTTTGGACTACTTTTTTGCTTCAATATCTATCTATCTATCTATCTATCTATCTATCTATCTATCTATCTATCTATCTATCTCACTGTGAGCAGGTATGTGAGCAGGTATGTATCTGCTGTTCAGGCAGTGCAGCCCTATTGTGAGTCAGGAAAGAGAAAGTCTGTCTAATGAGCAGTGATTTGAAATTTTAAAGTCTTGTTTGATTTTCCCAAAGCATCAACATGTATGGATTAAGTCATGAGGAAGGGAATTATAGCCTTTATTGTGTTCATATGGGGTTATTTGCTTTGAGCTATCAAGAGACAGGGGATGCAACACACCAGTTAGACATTAGATTTATGCACTCACACTTGCAAAATTGTAGGGTCAGACATGACAAATTGTATTAGCTGGGCACAGACAATGTTTATGAATATGGACATTATTCAGGTTCCTCTATAGACTGTGTCACCCAGCAGTCTTAGAGACTGAGGGAGGTGACTTGTGTAGTTTGTCCTTCAACACACCAGCCCCTTACACAGCAAACAGTGCATCTTATGTGCAGCTCAGACACACTTCACAAGTCAGAGACTAAAGAATACAAAGAGTGTCGGCAAACTACCTTAATGTTTGCTGGTTCACTGATTCACTGTTGCTGCTGCCTTATCCCTGCATTCAGTTGATGAATTCTGCTGAGATCCAGGTGACCTCAGGTCCAGTTCTGTCAGGGACGTTATGTGCTGCACTGCAGTCCTCAAAGATGTTTCTCTGTTAGCTTACAACCATCAAGCCTGCAAAAGATTGTAGAAGGAAGACACACAAAATATATGTTTACCTCCACTACTGCAATATGCTTAAATACTTTTGTCTCAGTTCCACAAATCACATTCCCCCTAATCATGACAACCTCAGGAACTGTTCTAATAAGTACATAATATGTAGTTGTGAGAATATCACTAACCTCAGTTTCTTCAGTTGGCAGTTTGGGTTTCTAAGAGCAGAGAGCAGCTTCTCTTCTGATGTTAGCAGATCACAGCCACTCATGTCCAACTCAATCAGTTGACAAATATATGACTGCAACACTGAGGCCACAACCTCACAGGAACTGGATTTGAGTCTACAGCTGATGAGTCTGTAGTAAGAGAGGAAAACATTATAAGCATCGGCTTCCATGAAATGGCCAGATTTTTTTCAAGATCTGATGGGCAAAAACTAGGCCCAGTGTACAATGCAAAAATATACTGACCTCAATTTACAGTCTTGATTGAGTGGATTTTGGATCAGTTCTTCTCCACAGCCCTGAAGTTCACTGTCACTGATGTCCAGCTCTCTTAGGTGGGAGTTTGCACACTGCAGAGTCAAGGCCAAAAATCTTCTTCCCAATTTACAGCTGATAAGTCTGTGAAAACAAACAGTAAATTGTGTGCCAAAGGATCTGGTGAAACTGGGGGAGCCACAGTGCATTGGCAGAGCCAGCATATTCCCAACCAAAAACAAACCCAGTGTTCACAGGGAGCCATAGATCAAGTTCCAACTATGTTGAGAAAGAATATGCTCAAATGAGAACTGGGGCAAGAGGCAAAAGGAACGAGTCAAACTAGAGCTGTAAAGTTTGTTGATTATAATTTTCCCATCAAGTTACTGCAGACTGTATTTATTTTTGGTCTCTAGTCTAGTTGTGAAAATTCATTGACTGATTCATTTTCCTGCCATGTTACTACAAACTGTATTTATTTTTGGTCTCTAGTCTCAAACTGTTCATCTGAGATTAAGTCATTGACCTCCACAGCACAACGCTAGTTTTTCTGTGCTACCCTCTTTCATATCATCTCCTCTATTTTTTTGCATGAAAATAGCAGTGGCAGATGAGTCGGAATCAAGGACAGGGCTGACTTTCCTTGAACAAGATTCCTAGAACAAGACCATAAGCCTAGAACATATGGGAATACTTCAGGTCAGCTGGTGTGATTGAACACTCAATATAACATCAATGGTTTATCAAAATAAAATGAACACAAAGGAAAAATTGAGCACTTGATTATTTTGGAAATGAGTTGTTTAGATACTAAGCTGATTAACTGAAGAAGTAGAGAACAGATTAGAAAATTATTGGTTATTGGCAGCACTGAATTACTGCAAGTTATCGGAGTTATCTACTGCTGGTGTGTCTGTGAACTCTGGTGTCTTACCTCAGTTTCTCCAGTTGCCAGTTTGGGTTGTTAAGACCAGAGAGCAGCTTCTCTTCTGGTTTTAGCAGATCACAGCCACTCATGTCCAACTCACTCAGCTGAGAAATACATGAGTACAAAACTGGGGCCACAATCTCAGAGGAGCTGTGCTTGAGTTTACACCTGGCAAGACTAAAGCAAGGGAGGAAAACACTGTAAGTAACTCCAACTGTCCTCCATTATCTTTGCATTCACATGATGATATGTACGGTGGCCGACGGAGGCCACAACACAACACGTTTGCAAAAGCCGACAACACAACTGCAAAAGTCCACAACACAAATAAAAAAACTCAAAACATAGACTCAAGAGACCACAACACAACACAAACACAAAAGTCCACAACACATCACAAACACAAAAGTCGACAGCACAAATAACGCTAGCCTAGCCCACAAATATAGTAATGGCAGAGCCCCTCACAAAATTTCTCTGGTAATGGACAGATGTTACCATAGTGATTGGCTGTATTACAGTATGATATCCTTTCAGCCAAGTAGTTAGCCTATCACACGAGAAGTTCTTACTTGGCTAGGGCCATTTAAATTGAACGTAACAAGTTTTAAAGGCTCATGGCTTGCTTCTTGCTGGTTAAAATTCTCTACTAGCTTCTAATTATACATAGAGCGGTAGCTCCCTCTAGAGGAGTAACCTTGACATTTGGCTTACCACATCCAGAGACTTCCTACCTTGAAAATAGCCTTGAATATCCACTTGAATATCGCAGCCTAATTGTCTGTTAACAATGGCAACAGAACACTAGTTTGGGATGTCATTTAGGAAAAGACAGTAGCAGCAAGCAAAAATCTATTTAATTTAAAAAGTATAGGGTAATACACCATTCAAGGCAAGACTTCTTAATAAATTATCCTAACTTAAGGAAAATGGCGAGGCAATCATAAATGCCTGAAGAATTTATGTTTATGTTTTGTAGTAACCTCTCATCTCAGTCTAGGACAGAATACATTACCAGAGAAATGTATTTTATAATGAGACTCTACCACCATTACTATTGTTGTGTGATAGACCAGGCTAACTTCCATTGTGATGTGGACTTTTGTGATGTGGGGTTTTGTATTCATGTTGTGAGCTTTTGTGTTTGTGTTGTGGGCTTTGTATTTGTGTTGTGTGGCTTGTGTTGCGATGGTAGCATATGGTTAAGGAACATGACTTCTAGCGGGTTGGTAGCCTTGAAGTTGAGGTATGAATCCCGGCTGCCACCGTTGTGTGCCCTTGAGCAAGGCATTTAACCCTAAGTTGCTCTAGGGGATACTTGTCCTGAAGTAATAAATAGTTGACAAATGTAAGTCACTTTGGATAAAAGCCTCTGAATGCATAAATGTAAAAATGCTTTTGCAAACGTGTTGTGGCCTCTGTTGGCCACCGTAAATATGAGATGGCAAACAGAAAAGAGATAGCCTGTTTAGCAAAACTACAGACCTCACTTTACAGTCTGGATTGAGTGGTTGATGGAGCAGTTCTCCTCCACAGTCCTGAAGCTCACTGTCACTCATGTCCAGCTCTCTTAGGTGGGGGTTTGCCTTCTTGTGAGCCAAGGCCAAATATTCTCCTTTTAATTTACAGCCAACAAGTCTGTCAAAACAAATCATGATGTAGACAGAGAATCTGGAGTAACACAGTAATTCTTCTATTATCAAAATCTGTATTTTACACTGAAGGGTAGATTTATCATCCGTTTTGTGATGGCGCTATCTGCTTTCCAGATGCTATTTTCACACTGACTGTCTTGCATGCTATTTGCAGACAGGGCTAAACCTGGGTTAAATCACAATTTACCCGATACATGAGCGTGAACTGGCAAGCTGCGCTTTCACTACACGACTGTGGGAGGGATTAGTTGAAAGTGGGAGTTCCCCTCAAAAAAGTGGGATGACAAAGTGCATCTAATTATGTATTCTGTAGTAGTTACCGTAAAAGTGTGCCTGTATTCTGCGTGCCTGGAAAATAACACATGGATTAAAGCAAAAAAATTTCATTTGACTGAAATTTTCACGGAGAAGCGGTGTGGTGTGAGGGGTCTAGGGGGTGATCAGGGGGAGGGGCGGTGCCCACCAACATGACACAGAACTGGAGGGGGGTTTCATGACTCCCAGGACGATTTATACAATCAGATTTTGATGTCTAATGTGATACTGCTTGAATTATCAAGAAAAAGGTTTTATGTCAAAAGTTGGAAAGGAAAAATATGGAAAGGAAATTATTTTGTGATGCGAGGAATTGGGGTTGGGGTTGCTTTATATATTTTGGAATACAGGCCTTGTGCAATAATGCAACATGTAAGGCCGGTTGTTCCTGACCAAACAAGTTTTATACTAAGTATTATACTAAGGTAATATTTTAACATTATTGGCTTACTGCCCTCTAAATGAAAATATTTGGCCATGTCATTGTCGTGCATCACCTCAGATTTTAACAAATGCATAACAATAAAAATATGGCACAATGAAAACCCACTGTAAACTATCTAATATAGGCCTACTATAAAACTAAGGACAAATAGCCTTTATTTGTGAAGCTAAATTTCATTATGGAATTTTATCACTCACCATTTGATCGTAGTTTTAGCTTTTAAAAATCTAACAAATCAACATGGGGTTGATGGGGTTGCGTGTGTGTCTGTGTCCACCATACGTGCCAGAGGGAGCGAGAGAGATGCGTGGATGACAAGCGTCTGTTCACTTAATAGGGCCTACTAAATATTGTTCAATACTGGTAACATGCAACAAATCATAATATCGTTACAAGAACTAGCGCTAGTGTTAAAGTTGTATTATCAACTGTAAATCAATTAGCGTAAACCTTTACGCAACTTCGGCTACGCTGAACTGCACCTCTCAGTAGGCTAAACATGCAATGTTCTCTGCATAGGTGGAGCATTAACAAGTAAAGCGAAATATCAATGTTCCCATACAAGAGATGTTCTGTTCTTTACGTCCGCGTGGACAGCTTGTTTCTATTTCAATTTACCGACAAACTGTTGCCTAAAATCACGCAGATCTTTGCATGCGCTCATATAGGCTTGGCTACTCCGTGTTTTTTTTTGTGTGTGGGCTGATCAGTTATGATCAACTGCAAACTGAAAGAATGTCTCCTCATGTTTTAATTTTCAATCTCTGAGAAGAGATAGGTAGAAAGGATAGGCCTAAGGTCCACTAATATGACCGCAAAGCTGAAATCATGCTGAAATCATCATTTACTGTATGGTGATAATATTCTTCATTAAATGGATCGTGTCATTAGGCTACCATAAATTTGCTGTTTATAGTTGGCTAATATAGCTTGGGTTGTAAACAGACTACGCTGGAAAATCACTTTATTTTTCTAAATAAATTAATGAACTCTATTTATCTTGCTCACCAGAGAACCTGCGCTTGCGTTGGCTCATAGGAGCGGTAAAGCAAAGCTCTGCGCTCACGCAAACACTGCCTACTTTCCAAGTCCAAGAGATCACAATTTCTTTTAAGTTTAGCCAACTAGTTTGTGTCTTTACTTCTACAAATAACTAAGAACGCCATGATGCGTTTCAAAATGCAGGCAACAATTCATTCAGTTGGATTATTTTTCCTTTGTTCATTTAATCATTTATGATGAGACGCAATTGTCGGATATAATTTCTGATGAGATGCAACTGACGGATTTCAGTCATGCTGACGGAGAACTTTAATCCATGATAACATTTATTAAAAGCAGGTTTATAATTTTTGTGTGAATTTTTTTCCTTGTTTAATGGTTTTGAAATGCCACATTCTGTTACTGTTAGCTGTCGTTTCGCTATCTCAGTCTGCGTTGCGTGAAATTCAGTGAATGAGGTGGGTATCAATAGCGCTTGGCACTATAAACAGTAGTTATGATTAATCAATTCCAATCAAAACCATTAACTGAAGTATCAGCCAGTATTGTAACCGCAGACAAAAGAGCCTACTACCTTTTCCCAGATGGTATGATTTTCCTAGCCTGTAGTATATTTAAACTGGCATTTCATAAACTAACAATTCAAATTCTTCATCGCAAAGCTTCTGTGTGCGCCCCTACTACTCATGCCATTTTTAGAGGCAAGCTAATTTTATGCTAGCGGGCATGGCAGGCGCTGATTGCCTGATGTGCTTGAGGATTGATAAATACGTTGCAAAATGAGGAAGCACAGGAGGAAGCCTATGAGTACCGTAATGTATATAAAATTTTTTCCCAGAAAAAGAAGGCAGGTTGAAACCGGGCATAGCGTTTTTTTTCCGGGACAGATAACATATATATATTATGGTAACCATAGGCTTTCTTTACACAAATTACTTGATTTCACTTCGAGGGCCAGAACAAGGGTCCGTCGGGGCCAGATCCGGCCCAAAGGCCGCCATTTGAAAGAGCCCTGATATAGAGTATGTGACAGGCCCAGAACACATGACATTAGTGAGAGAGATAAGAGAAGCATACATTTGTCGTCACACTCAACAAACCTCAGTGACTCCAGTTTGCAGTTTGGACTCTGTAGAGCAGAGAACAGCTTTTCTCCTGACTGCTGCAGGTCATTCTGACTCAGGTCCAGCTCTCTTAAGGGGGAGTTTGAAGACTGCAGAGCTGAGGCCAAAATCTCACAGGACTTCTCTGTTAGTTTGCAGCCAGCAAGTCTGCAAGAGAGACAAAATAATATAAAAAGCTAAGGAGCCATGCTGAATGTGCAGTAGGACGAGGGGAAGAAAAAGACTATAACTACCCCATACACAGCATGTGCCAGGCCCAAAACACACAATAATAAAGGCAAAATAAAAAAATAAATAAAACAACACTACTATAGGGATAAGAGAAGATACAACAAGAATACAGAGGATTAGGATGATAGGACGCTCTACTCACTATATTCCTACGTCTTTTAGAGGCAAGCTAATTTTATGCTGGCGGGCATGGTAGACGCTGATTGCCTGATGTGCTTCAGGATTGATAAACACATCGCAAAATGAGGAAGCCCAGTGTGCGCTAATACCACACTCACATAAACAGATGCAGCGTGAATAGCGCTAGTCTTAGTAAGTGAGGGTCTGAGTGTCTCTAGGTCCACTACACTACTGACCTCAGGGAAAGAGAGAAAAGGCCCAAAACACACAACACAAGTATATATTTGTCATCACACTCAACAAACCTCAGTGACTCCAGTTTGCAGTTTGGACTCTGTAGAGCAGAGAACAGCTTTTCTCCTGACTTCTGCAGGTCATTCTGACTCAGGTCCAGCTCTCTTAAGGGGGAGTTTGCAGACTGCAGAGCTGAGGCCACAATCTCACAGGACTTCTTTGTTAGTTTGCAGCCAGCAAGTCTGCAAGAGAGACAAAATAATATAAAAAGCTAAGGTGCCATGCTGAATGTGCAGGAGGAAGAGAGAAGAAAAGACACAACACTACTATAGGGATAAGAGAAGATACAGCAAGAAAGAATGTAGAGGATACAGCAAAACTACACACACATACACACACACACACACACACACACACAGACACACACACACACACACACACACACACACACACACACACAGATTTCTCTGTTAGCTTACAATCAGTAAGTCTGCAAAAGAGACAAAATAATATAAAACGCTACTGTGGCATGCTTGAATGTGTAGGAGGAAAGAGAGGAAAAGACTATAACTGCCCCACACACAGTTGAATAGTTTACCTGCTGTTAGAGTAAGGGGATTATTCCAGAGGGGGGATAGGTTATGAAACATAGTCATTCTGTACTTGTATACTTCATACCATACAAAGAGGGAGTATGATACTATACTTCCTAGTTTGACACTAATTTTTCTTTTCTATTGTTATTTACTTTGCCAGATGTGCCCTGAACCATAGTCTAGATTTCGGAACAAACAACGGTGCTAGCCTACATTATGTCAAAGGAGGTTGAACGAATAACACACAAAACTATCAAAACAGACTAGGCCTATAACACTCAGCACCGAGAGCTGATTGCATAGCCTGATAAACGATGTTTGGCTGTTGCATTGGACTCCTGCAGAAAAATGTTTAAACTGTATGTTGGGTGCATTACGTATGTAGCCTATAATTGGGCTCTGTTTAACAACGGATGAGACAGCCAAACTTTTCTTATGGATAAAAACAAGGTCTGCAAACGTTGGTGGTGTGATGCTCTACAGGCATACACATAGAGAGAGACATTGAATTTGCAATGGATTATTCTGCATGCATGTCAGATCAGATTTTGTAGCGTTCCTTCACCAACCCTGTTGCATTTATGG
>JAODXP020000079.1:310182-330656 GCA_027497455.2 Sardinella longiceps | reverse complement strand
CAAGCAGACCAATAAAACAGAGCCCCAGCTAAATGAGGTGGTGTGGTGCCCTGCACAGGGCCTGTAGTCTGTAGTGCTGTAGCATAGTGGAGTGGAGTCTGCTTAGTCTTTCTCACTTCCAGCTGCAGCTGCCATCTAGTTCCTTAGTGTGAAAAGAAGGGCAGAGTGTGTAAGGCCCTTCCTGATGGTTTTACACTTCTGCAGGTCAAGACTCCCACAGTGCCTCCCCACGGCACACCATGGGCAACTGGGTACCTTGTGGTCCCAGGCTGGACTGTGTGGGATCTGAGAGCAGATTGGAGCCCCAGAGGTACAGGTGCATGACCCCCTGGCATGTGGACACACTCTACCACTGACCATTCCCATCACCTGCTGCTGCCTTGTAGGTTGGGCCTTTTGAGGCAAAGGCTGGGACTGAGAGAACATTCTAAGGGAACTTGAAATCCAAACTGTACAACAAGCTGATTCAATCTGCAGGTCAACTTGACATCCGGTAATGTAACCTACTCTGCAGGACTGTGCCAATGTAATTTCTGTGTTCTAGGTTTTACATTTAAACTCATTTACTCTATAGACAATGCCACAGCCTGATCATGTGACTGTCGCATCTTACAGCAAAGACACAAGTACAGAACTAAATGCAAAGTCCTGAGTGTCACATCCAGGCTCACACAGCAGAGACACTTTTTCATGGGCCACCACTCTTATCATGGGAATATTACCAACTAAATGAGGATCATAACAGGAGCAACTAAATCCACATCCCCAGCATGGCTCCATGCAATGAGTGCAGTCACACCCCCACCCCTCTGACGAGAGGACATTGTGCAAAACTGCACAAACAACTTAACACTCCACTGAATGGAGATGGAGAACTTGAAGATGGAATTTTAACCACAAACAAGACGCCAAAAAACGACTGGTGAGAAAATCTGTGTATGTGATGTCACATAAAAATGAGACATTCATGAGATTGGGGACTCCTTCACATCTTCACATCACACACACTCACACAACAATCCGATAATGTCATTAGAATAAAAATACTGTTCAACACTCACACTTCCTCAGTTGTGGTTTGATTCTGCCATTTTCTCCATGCTGATACCTTTAGAGGGGAGAGAGAAAGAGAACACAGGAGAACTCACTCTATGACTCACAACTACAGTATTCTATAGAACTCTGCTGGAAATGACATCTCAACATTTGTTTTATAATATACTGCAGGTTGCTGTCTGATTTGAAGAGATTTGAGTGTGTGTGTGTGTGTGTGTGTGTGTGTGTGTGTGTGTGTGTGTGTGTGTGTGTGTGTGTGTGTGTGTGTGTGAGTCTGTCTGTCTGTCTGTCTGTCTGTGTATTTATGTGCGTGTGGGTGTTGGTACTTCTGCTGTTGCCAGTGTTGGTAATAACAGCACTAGAGTATAACAGCATTACTAATGCCGTTAATTTATCCGTACGGAGTAATGAAATTAATTACTGTTTCCTAGTCATAAAGCCATTCCAATTGCAGTCAATGGAATGCTTCATGTTACTATAGCCATATGCCCACTGCATGCTGCCTTTTTCAGGCCAGTGCATGTGCATGTGTGCTGCACACTTTTTTTTTTACTAGACACCCTGGTAAGCATGTCTGAGAAAAGCACCCTAAACAAGCTGGTGGCCATCTTGGATGATGCCAGCTATCCACTACACCCCACCATCATCAGCCAGAGAAGTCTGTTCAGCAGCAGGCTGCTTCTCCCCAACTGTAGCACAGACAGATTCAAAAGATCCTTCATCCCCAGAGCTATAGGACTGTACAACACCTACCTGAAGGGGGAAAGAGGGGTGTTGGAAAGGCAAGGATCAGGGTCTATGATAGGCCCCTCATGGACTACTTCTGGACTACTTTTAAATTGGACTTTTATTTATTCAATATTTTACTGCTAAACTAGCAGATGTTTCATGTCCATTGACTCTGATATGTGGACATATGCTTCAATATCTCAATATCTTTTTTATTACATCTATCTATCTATCTATCTATCTATCTATCTATCTCACTGTGAGCATGTATCTGCTGTTCAGGCAGTGCAACCCTATTGTGAGTCAGGAGAGAGAAAGTCTGTCTAATGAGCAGTGATTTGAAATTTTAAAGTCTTTCAAACGTATACAATTTGTCAAGCAACCCTACAATTTTGCAAGTGTGAGTGCATAAATCTAATGTCTAACTGGTGTGTTGCATCCCCTGCTTTCTGTGTCTCTTGATAGCTCAAAACAAATAACCCCATATGAACACAATAAAGGGTATAATTCCCTTCATCATGACTTAATCCATGCATTCCTCTATAGACTGTGTCACCCAGCAGTCTTAGAGACTGATGGAGGTGACTTGTGTAGTTTGTCCTTCAACACACCAGCCCCTTACAGAGGAAACATGTGCAGCTCAGACACACTTCACAAGTCAGAGACTAAAGAATACAAAGTGTGTCAGCAAATTACCTTAATATCTGTTGGTTCACTGATTCACTGTTGCTCTGCCTTATCCCTGCATTCAGTAGATGAATCCTGCTGAGATCCAGGTGACCCAGGTCCAGTTCTGTCAGGGACGTTATGTGCTGCACATCCTCAAAATGTTTCTCTGTTAGCTTACAACCATCAAGCCTGCAAAAGATTGGAGAAGGAAGACACACAAAATATATGTTTACCTTAACTGCTCCAATGATTAAATACTTTTGTCTCAGTTCCACAAATCACATTCCTCCTAATCATAACAACCTCAGGAACTGTTCTAATTAGTACACAACATATGTTGTGAGAATATCACTAACCTCAGTTTCTCCAGTTGGCAGTTTGGGTTTCTAAGAGCAGAGAGCAGCTTCTCTTCTGATGTTAGCAGATCACAGCCACTCATGTCCAACTCACTCAGCTGACAAATATATGACTGCAACACTGAGACCACAACCTCACAGGAGTTGGATTTGAGTCTACAGCTGATGAGTCTGTAATAAGAGAGGAAAACATTATAAGCATCAGCTTTCATGAAATAGCCAGATTTCTTTCCAGATCGTACGAACAAAACCAGGCCCAGAGTACAATGCAAAAATATACAGACCTCAATTTACAGTCTTGATTGAGTGGTTCTTGGATCAGTTCTCCTCCACAGCCCTGAAGTTCACTGTCACTGATGTCCAGCTCTCTTAGGTGGGAGTTTGCACACTGCAGAGTCAAGGCCAAAAATCTTTCTCCCAATTTACTGCTGATAAGTCTGTGAAAACAAACAGTAAATCGTGTGCCAAAGGATCATAAACATGTAGAAAGGTGAAAACTGGTAAAAGGGTGAAACTGGGGGAGCCACACTGCATTGGCAGAGCCAGCATATTCCCAACCAAAAACAAACCCAGTGCTCGCAGGGAGCCATCAAGTTCAAGTTCCAACTATGTTGAGAAAAGAACATGCTTAAATGAGAACTGGGGCAACAGGCAAAAGTAACGAGTCAAACTAGAGCTGTAAAGTTTGTTGATTGCAATTTTCCCATCATGTTACTGTAGACTGTATTTATTTTTGGTCTCCTGTCTAATTGTGAAAATTCATTGACTGATTCATTTTCCTGCCATGTTACTGTGGAAATTCTTAGGAATGTGCAGTTAACAAACTGGGATTTTAAAATGCTTGGTCAGTTGTGCCTTAGGCAGAGGTGTTGTGGGGATTTTTTAAGTGGGGGTATGCAATATCATGTAAAAAATGGAATGCACAATATAAAATTGTTACAAATAGCCTACATAAATGATCTGCTTAGAGAAGTGGGGGTACTCCGTACCCCCGCGTGCAACGCCCACTACACCCCTGGCCTTAGGGCAATCAACAAGCTGAGTCCAGTGTAGAGACCACGGTATGTCCACCTGTGCAGGTCAGGGCGCGCCACCAGACCAGGAGACGATGTAATCACGGCATCCCAAATGCTTGTCACATAAACATGCATCTACCCTGTTGTTTTCCGTTCAGTTTGGAATGTTTATTGTTTGTCCAGAGGCAATTTGTGTGCAGATAAATGTCTGTTTGAAACTTTTCTCTGGGAGTTGGGGCTTCGACGTGCCGCCATGGCACTGTCGCTGTCCTTTCTCCCAGCGCTAGTGTCTGTACAAATGCATTAAACTCTTTGACTGATTTTGATTAGTAGTTATGAACATCTTAGAATTACTACATTCCTACAGACTGTATTTATTTTTGGTCTCTAGTCTCAAACAGTTTATCTGAGATTACTTCATTGACCTCCACAGCACCACGCTAGTTTTTACTGTGCTACCCTCTTTCATATCATCTCCTCTATTTTTGTATGAAAATAGCAGTGGCAGATGAGCAGTGGCTGCCTTCGATTCCTAGAACAAGACCATAAGCCTAGAAAGTATGGGAATACTTTAAGTCAGCTGGTGTGATTAAACACTCAATATGACTTCATTGGTTTATCAAAATAAAATGAACACAAAGGAAACATTAAGCACTTGATTATTTTGGAAATGAGTCGTGTAGATATACAGTAACTGTCAGTAAGTCAATTAACTGAAGAAATAGTGGACAGATTAGAAAATTATTGGTTATTGGCAGCACTGAATTACTGCAAATTATCAGAGTTATCTACTGCTGGTGTGTCTGTGAACTCTGGTGTCTTACCTCAGTTTCATCAGTTGCCAGTTTGGGTTGTTGAGACCAGAGAGCAGCTTCTCTTCTGGTTTTAGCAGATCACAGCCACTCATGTCCAACTCACTCAGCTGAGAAATACATGAGTACAAAACTGAGGCCACTATCTCAGAGGAACTGTGCTTGAGTTTACACCTGGTAAGACTAAAGCAAGAGAAGAAAACACTGTAAGTAACTCCAACTGTTCTCCATTATCTTTACATTCACATGATGATATGTACGGTGGCCGATGGAGGCCACAACACAACATGTTTGCAAAAGCCGACAACACAACTGCAAAAGTCCACAACACAAATAAAAAAACTCAAAGCCTAGAATCAAGAGACCACAACACAAAACAAATGCAAAAGCTTGCAACAACACAAACACAAAACTCCACAACACATCACAAACACAAAAGTCCACAGCACAACTGACGTTAGCCAAGCCCCCAAATATAGTAATGGCAAAGCCTCTCACAAAATTTCTCTGGTAATGGACAGATGTTACCATAGTGATTGGCTGTATTACAGTATGATATCCTTTCAGCCAAGTAGTTAGCCTATCACACGAGAAGTTCTTACTTGGCTAGGACCATTTACTTGTAAATTGAACGTAACAAACTTTAAAGGCTCATGGCTTGCTTCTTGCTGGTTAAAATTCTCTACTAGCTTCTAATTATACATAGAGCGGTAGCTCCCTCTAGAGGAGTAACCTTGACATTTGGCTTACCACATCCAGAGACTTCCTACCTTGAAAATAGCCTTGAATATCCACTTGAATATCGCAGCCTAATTGTCTGTTAACAATGGCAACAGAACACTAGTTTGGGATGTCATTTAGGAAAAGACAGTAGCAGAACAAGCAAAAATCTATTTAATTTAAAAAGTATAGGGTAATACACCATTCAAGGCAAGACTTCTTAATAAATTATTCTAACTTAATGAAAATGGCAAGGCAATCATAAATGCCTGAAGAATTTATGTTTATGTTTTTATGGCAACCTCATCTCTCAGTCTAGGACAGAATACATTACCAGAGAAATGTATTTTATAATGGGCTCTGCCACCATTACTATTGTTGTGTGATAGACCAGGCTAACTTCCATTGTGATGTGGACTTTTGTGATGTGGGGTTTTGTATTCATGTTGTGAGCTTTTGCGTTTGTGTTGTGGGCTTTGTATTTGTGTTGTTGGCTTGTGTTGCGATGGTAGCATATGGTTAAGGAACATGACTTCTAGCGGGTTGGTAGCCTTGAAGTTGAGGGTATGAATCCCGGCTGCCACCGTTGTGCCCTTGAGCAAGGCATTTAACCCTAAGTTGCTCTAGGGGATACTTGTCCTGAAGTAATAAATAGTTGACAAATGTAAGTCACTTTGGATAAAAGCCTCTGAATGCATAAATGTAAAAATGCTTTTGCAAACGTGTTGTGGCCTCTGTTGGCCACCGTAAATATGAGATGGCAAACAGAAAAGAGACATCAGCCTCTGTTTAGCAAAACTACAGACCTCACTTTACAGTCTGGATTGAGTGGTTGATGGAGCAGTTCTCCTCCACAGTCCTGAAGCTCACTGTCGCTCATGTCCAGCTCTCTTAGGTGGGGGTTTGCCTTCTTGTGAGCCAAGGCCAAATATCCACCTTTTAATTTACAGCCAAGAAGTCTGTCAAAACAAAGCATGATGTAGACAGAGAATCTGGAGTAATTCTTCTATTATCAAAATCTGTATTTTACACTGAAGGGTAGATTTATCATCCGTTTTGTGATGGCGCTATCTGTTTTCCAGATGCTATTTTCACACTGACTGTCTTGACCAATGCATGCTATTTGCAGACAGGGCTAAAACTGGGTTAAATATCAATTTACCCGACACATGAACATGAACAGGCAAGCTGTGCTTTCACTCCACGACTGTGGGAGGGATTAGTTGAAAGTGGGAGTTCGACTCAAAAAAATTGTGATGACAAAGTGCATCTAATTATGTATTCTGTAGTAGTTACCGTAAAAGCGTGCCTGTATTCTGCGTGCCTGGAAAATAACACATGGATTAAAGCAAAAAAATTTCATTTGACTGAAATTTTCACGGAGAAGCGGTGTGGTGTGAGGGGTCTAGGGGGTGATCAGGGGGAGGGGGCGTTGCCCACCAACATGACACAGAACTGGAGGGGGGGGGGGGGGGGGGGGTTCATGACTCCCAGGACGATTTATACAATCAGATTTTGATGTCTAATGTGATACTGCTTGAATTATCAAGAAAAAGGTTTTATGTCAAAAGTTGAAAAGGAAAAATATGGAAAGGAAATTATTTTGTGATGCGAGGAATTGGGGTTGGGGTTGCTTTATATATTTTGGAATACAGGCCTTGTGCAATAATGCAACATGTAAGGCCGGTTGTTCCTGACCAAACAAGTTTTATACTAAGTATTATACTAAGGTAATATTTTAACATTATTGGCTTACTGCCCTCTAATTGAAAATATTTGGCCATGTCATTGTCATGCATCACCTGAGATTTTAACAAATGCATAACAATAAAAATATGGCACAATGAAAACCCACTGTAAACTATCTAATATAGGCCTACTATAAAACTAAGGACAAATAGCCTTTATTTGTGAAGCTGAATTTCATTATGGAATTTTATCACTCACCATTTGATCGTAGTTTTAGCTTTTAAAAATCTAACAAATCAACATGGGGTTGATGGGGTTGCGTGTGTGTCTGTGTCCACCATACGTGCCAGAGGGAGCGAGAGAGATGCGTGGATGACAAGTGTCTGTTCACTTAATAGGGCCTACTAAATATTGTTCAATACTGGTAACATGCAACAAATCATAATATCGTTACAAGAACTAGCGCTAGTGTTAAAGTTGTATTATCAACTGTAAATCAATTAGCGTAAACCTTTACGCAACTTCAGCTACGCTGAACTGCGCCTCTCAGTAGGCTAAACATGCAATGTTCTCTGCATAGGTGGAGCATTAACAAGTAAAGCGAAATATCAATGTTCCCATACAAGAGATGTTCTGTTCTTTACGTCCGCGTGGACAGCTTGTTTCTATTTCAATTTACCGACAAACTGTTGCCTAAAATCACACAGATCTTTGCATACGCTCATATAGGCTAGGCTACTCCGTGTTTTTTTTGTGTGTGTGTGGGCTGATCAGTTATGATCAACTGCAAACTGAAAGAATGTCTCCTCATGTTTTAATTTTCAATCTCTGAGAAGAGATAGGTAGAAAGGATAGGCCTAAGGTCCACTAATATGACCGCAAAGCTGAAATCATGCCCGTTTACTGTATGGTGATAATATTCTTCATTAAATGGATCGTGTCATTAGGCTACCATAAATTTGCTGTTATAGTTGGCTAATATAGCTTGGGTTGTAAACAGACTACGCTGGAAAATCACTTTATTTTTCTAAATAAATTAATGAACTCTATTTATCTTGCTCACCAGAGAACCCGCGCTTGCGTTGGCTCATAGGAGCGGTAAAGCAAAGCTCTGCGCTCACGCAAACACTGCCTACTTTCCAAGTCCAAGAGATCACAATTTCTTTTAAGTTTAGCCAACTAGTTTGTGTCTTTACTTCTACAAATAACTAAGAACGTCATGATGCGTTTCAAAATACAGGCAACAATTCATTCAGTTGGATTATTTTTCCTTTGTTCATTTAATCATTTATGATGAGACGCAATTGACGGATATAATTTCTGATGAGATGCAACTGACGGATTTCAGTCATGCTGACGGAGAACTTTAATCCATGATAACATTTATTAAAAGCAGGTTTATAATTTTTGTGTGAATTTTTTTCCTTGTTTAATGGTTTTGAAATGCCACATTCTGTTACTGTTAGCTGTCGTTTCGCTATCTCAGTCTGCGTTGCATGAAATTCAGTGGATGAGGTGGGTATCAATAGCGCTTGGCACTATAAACAGTAGTTATGATTAATCAATTCCAATCAAAACCATTAACTGAAGTATCAGCCAGTATTGTAACCGCAGACAAAATAGCCTACTGCCTTTTCCCAGATGGTATGATTTTCCTAGCCTGTAGCATATTTAAATTGGCAGTTCATAAACTAATAATTCCAATTCTTCATCGCAAAGCTTCTGTGTGCGCCCCTACTACTCCATGCCATTTTTAGAGGCAAGCTAATTTTATGCTAGCAGGCATGGTAGGCGCTGATTGCCTGATGTGCTTCAGGATTGATAAATACGTTGCAAAATGAGGAAGCACAGGAGGAAAGCCTATGAGTACCGTAATGTATATAAAATTTTTTCCCAGAAAAAGAAGGCAGGTTGAAACCGGGCATAGCGTTTTTTTTAACATATATATATTATGGTAACCATAGGCTTTCTTTACACAAATTACTTGATTTCACTTCGAGGGCCAGAACAAGGTCCGTCGGGGGCCAGATCCGGCCCAAAGGCCGCCATTTGAAGAGCCCTGATATAGAGTATGTGACAGGCCCAGAACACATGACATTAGTGAGAGAGATAAGAGAAGCATACATTTGTCGTCACACTCAACAAACCTCAGTGACTCCAGTTTGCAGTTTGGACTCTGTAGAGCAGAGAACAGCTTTTCTCCTGACTGCTGCAGGTCATTCTGACTCAGGTCCAGCTCTCTTAAGGGGGAGTTTGAAGACTGCAGAGCTGAGGCCAAAATCTCACAGGACTTCTCTGTTAGTTTGCAGCCAGCAAGTCTGCAAGAGAGACAAAATAATATAAAAAGCTAAGGTGCCATGCTGAATGTGCAGTAGGACGAGGGAAGAAAAGACTATAACTACCCCATACACAGCATGTGCCAGGCCCAAAACACACAATAATAAAGGCAAAATAAAAAAATAAATAAAACAACACTACTATAGGGATAAGAGTACAACAAGAATACAGAGGATTAGGATGATAGGAGCGCTCTACTCACTATATTCCTACGTCTTTTAGAGGCAAGCTAATTTTATGCTGGCGGGCATGGTAGACGCTGATTGCCTGATGTGCTTCAGGATTGATAAACACATCGCAAAATGAGGAAGCCCAGTGTGCGCTAATACCACACTCACATAAACAGATGCAGCGTGAATAGCGCTAGTCTTAGTAAGTGAGGGTCTGAGTGTCTCTAGGTCCACTACACTACTGACCTCAGGAAAGAGAGAAAAGGCCCAAAACACACAACACAAGTATATATTTGTCATCACACTCAACAAACCTCAGTGACTCCAGTTTGCAGTTTGGACTCTGTAGAGCAGAGAACAGCTTTTCTCCTGACTTCTGCAGGTCATTCTGACTCAGGTCCAGCTCTCTTAAGGGGGAGTTTGCAGACTGCAGAGCTGAGGCAACAATCTCACAGGACTTCTCTGTTAGTTTGCAGCCAGCAAGTCTGCAAGAGAGACAAAATAATATAATAAAAAGCTTATGTGCCATGCTGAATGTGCAGTAGGACGAGAGAAGAAAAGACTATAACTACCCCATACACAGTGCCATGCTGAATGTGCAGGAGGAAGAGAGAAGAAAAGACTACAACTACCCTATGTACAGCATGTGCCAGGCCCAAAACACACAACACTACTATAGGGATAAGAGAAGATACAGCAAGAAAGAATATAGAGGATACAGCAAAACTACACACATATACACACACACACTCACACACACACACACACACACACACACACACACACACACACACACACACACAGAATTTCTCTGTTAGCTTACAATCAGTAAGTCTGCAAAAGAGACAAAATAATATAAAACGCTACTGTGGCATGCTTGAATGTGTAGAAGGAATGAGAGGAAAAGGCTATAACTGCCCCACACACAGTTGAATACTTTACCTTCTGTTAGAGTAAGGGGATTATTCCAGAGGGGGATAGGTTATGAAACATAGGCATTCTGTACTTGTATACTTCATACCATACAAAGAGGGAGAATGATACTATACTTCCTAGTTTGACACTTATTTTTCTTTTCTATTGTTATTTACTTTGCCAAATGTGCCCTGAACCATAGTCCAGATTTCGGAAAACAAACAACGGTGCTAGCCTACATTATGTCAAAAGGAGGTTGAACGAAATAACACACAAAACTTTCAAAACAGACTAGGCCTATAACACTCAGCACCGAGAGAGATTTCCGAGAGATATGTGAATGCCCAAACTATCAGATCAGCTGATTGCATAGCCTGATAAACGATGTTTGGCTGTTGCATTGGAAAATGTTTAAAGCCTGTCGGGTGCATTACGTATCTAGCCTATAATTGGGCTCTGTTTAACAACGGATGAGACAGCCAAACTTTTCTTATGGATAAAAACAAGGTCTGCAAACGTTGGTGGTGTGATGCACTACAGGCATACACATAGAGAGAGACGTTGAATTTGCAACAGATTATTCTGCATGCATGTCAGATCAGATTTTGTAGCGTTTTTCACCAACCCTGATGCATTTATGGCTGTTATAGCCGAACGGAATGGCACAAAGGCCTGTCTTTTTTTAACTTGCACAGAGATCCAGGGCTTTGCCTCAAATCGAATGGCCAGGTCTAATGACATACCTCAGACCCGCCAAAACGTGCACTGTTTGCATCCCTGAGTCAAAGATGACTTCCACATTTCGTCCCAGCACACATTAAATTAGAAAAATAAAAACAATGACTATAAAAAGCCATGTTCCAGTCTGCTTTGACTGTTGCTCCATTGTTATGATTAATCAATCCCAATTCCAAAAACATTAACTGAAGTATCAGGCAATTATTTCTTGTAACAGCAGACGAAATAGCCTACTGCTTTTCCCCAGATGGTATGATTTTCCTAGTCTGTAGTATATTTAAATAAACTAATAATTCCAATTCTTCATCGCAAAGCTTCTGCGTGCACCCCTACTACTTCATGCCGGACGCTCCACGATAGAGGCTTGCATTTTTAGAGGCAAGCTAATTTTATGCAAGCTAAATGATTGCCTGATGTGCTTCAGGATTGAAACATACATTGCAATATAAGGAAGCCCAGTGTGCCCAGTATTACCACATTCATATAAATAGCTAAGACATGAATAGTCTTGTTAAATGAGGGTCTGAGTCTCTCCAGGTCCACCACACTACTGACCTCAGTGTATCCCAGTGATGGGGACTTGGACTCGAGACTTGGACTTGACTTAAGTCGCTCATTCTGGAGACTTCAGACTTGACTTGGACTTGCCCTCAATGACTTGAGACTTGACTCGGACTTAAGCCTTGTGACTCGTGAACAATGTTCATTTCACGGAAGTGTTCATTTCATTATTTTGGTTTTTCTGATGTTTCTTATGGGAAAGCATAAGCACAATATTTCCTCTTAGGTGCAATGTAACTCATGCATACAACTCTCAGGTCTAACATTACAGCTGATTTGTCAATAGCAGATTGTGTGCATAATTATGTCCACCCTCACCCTGTCAAAGGGAATTTTTTTTCCAAGATTCAAAAAGGCTCGACTTGGGGAGAAGACTTGAGACTTGACATGGACTTGGGAGGCTCGAGACTTGACTTGAGACTTGACTTGGTATTGCGCCTCAGGACTTGGGACTTGACTTGGACTTGAGTACAAAGACTTGAGACTTGACTTGGACTTGGAAAATATGACTTATGAACATCACTGGTGTAACCCAAAACACACAACACAAGTATATATTTGTGATCACAAGCTGAGGCCACAATCTCACAGGATTTCTCTGTTAGCTTACAGCCAGCAAGTCTGCAAGAGAGACCAAATAATGTAATAAAAAGCTTATGTGCCATGCTGAATATGCAGGAGGAAGAGAGAAGAAAAGACTATAACTACCCCATACACAGCATGTGCCAGGCCCAAAACACACAACACTACTGTAAGGATAAGAGAAGATACAGCAAGAATATAGAGGATACAGCAAAACTACACACACACACACACACACACACACACACACACACACACACACACACACACACACACACACACACACACACACGATGTCTCTGTTAGCTTACAGCCAGTAAGTGCAAAAGAGAGAAAACAGTATAAAACACTACTGTGGTATGCTTGAATGTGTAGGAGGAAAGAGACGAAAAGACTATAACTGCTGTTAGAGTAAGGGGATTGTTCCAGAGGGGGGATAGCTTATGAAACATAGGCATTCTGTACTTGTTTACTTCATACGATACAAAGAGGGAGTATGATACTATACTTCCTAGTATTATAATACCGTAATATTATAAAAGGTCCTGTGACCTATGCGGTGCTGGAGTTGAAAAGCCCAGTTATGTACTTTAAAGTTGGACATTGCATTGGGATGTAAAAGTGTACAGATTTAGATTCCTTCTCACTGACCTCAATTTCTCCAGTTTGCATTGTGGATCTCTAAGTCCCACACAGAGCAGCTCCACTCCTTTATCCTGCAGGTTGTTGTCACTCATGTCCAGTTCTCTCAGATGGGAAGGTGTCCTTTGCAGCACTGTTGCCATCATCTCACACATTGTGTTAGAGACATGACACTTCTTTAGCCTGTTTAACAGAGGGTGAGGGCTGGTCAACACTTCCCTTTGCATGTTCAAACACAATTCCATAGCTATTTTGATTTATAGTGGTTTCCATGGATTATTGAATATCTTGTAAATACACAGTGGTGTTTCCCATTCCTACTATTTGGCTGCATGCTGTATAGCCTGCTGATTAAATTCTGTTCAGGAAAATTTGTTGAAGCCTATTAGTCAGGTCAAAATAAGCAACTTTGTGATTCGCCATTTTGGGACATGTCTAAAAATTGAAATAAATGACAACTGGAACCAAAACGGTCATTTTTGGTTTCAATTACATGATACTTCTGAAAGGTTCAAACATAATCTCTGTATTTATAGCCATTGTTTACTAGCCTTGAACTCTAGACGTACCCCTAGCGGTAGCAAATTTGAATTTGCACAGCGGATACGTCTAGACCCCTGATAGAAACCCGTTGTAATCCTTCCTCTGGCCGGCGGATAACCAATCACAGCGCGGTATGTGTACAGGAAATCGTAAGCCGGGCTTTGTACGATGACGACAGTCCTGCTCAAACCAGAGCCGTATGTAGAGATTCGTCTTTGGCTTTAGTTTTGGACAAATTGCACTTGTCATTTTCTTTGAAAGTGAAACAAGAAAGTGCACTGAAGTCTTTCATTCTGAAAAAAATATGTCTTTGCCATGTTACCAGGGTTGGAGTTAGGTGGGAGCCAGTGGGAGCTGAGCTCCCATAGAGAGAGGTCTGGCTCCCATGAAAGCAGCAAACTCAAACATCTGTGGGGGCTCTGACAATACAATAGTATATAATATTTTACTGACAAATAAAGTTATCATAAGCGGGGATCAAACCGAGCTATGGGAGGTGGAACCTTTTTATGGAGTTGCGAGCGCGCTCCCGCTGGAAAGCGCTTGTTAGGGGGTGTTTTTGATCATCTTTTCTTTTTGTGTTATTGCCTTATTGGCATGCTGTTATTATGTTCTCTGATGGTAAAGGGGCACTGAATGCTTGCGCAGTTGCAATGTATAGATTGTAAACATAAATCAATGTCTTAATTGATTGTAAACCATGATTTGGTTGTGACCGATAGTTACCGTGCGTAACAGTTGGGGTTTGCCTCTGACGCTAGAGGATCTAATGATGGTATGTTATATTGCCTAGTTTGTGGGCCTTGCCCCTGATTATTTTCGGTTTGATCAGTGTTTTGTTTGTTTAGTTTGTTTGTTAATTTGTTACATTATCCACCCCGCCGGTGGCCTAATATAAAATAAAAGAAAGACGTCTGCATTATTCCGTTTCCATGCCTTGAGTCTACCACCCGCCGGACACACTCCGTTACAATGCCACTGAGAATGTGGCCGCTTGCTCGTTTCGGTTTTAGCCTACTTCAATAAAGCCAAACATAGGCCTACTGTAGCTCCAGATAGTAAGATAATGTGCGGCTCTCCCTAGGTCAACCTCTCTCCTAGATATTGCTTTAACCAGGCTATTCCGATCATGCTGCGCATGATGTAAACTTTATTGAGGATTTCGTGCAAGTAGCATATTCACCGAAATTAATAAGTGGCAGTTCACCGTTGTGCATAATATTCAGCCAGAGGTCCGGGAGAGAGGGAGAGAGATAGAGATAGACATTGTCAACTTCTCACATTGTAAGGTCAGTGCTTGCTTCCCATTACATTCAAAAGTCCGCAAAGCCTTCACCGAACTCCTGCGCAGTTGTGCAGACTGGGGAACGAAAAAAAACAAAAAACATCCCATACCCCCCTACCCCCAATTAATTCATGGGCTCCCACGAAGATGGAATCATAACTCGAACCCTGCATGTTACCGACGGGCTACGGGAAAAGTTTGATATACCAGCTGGTACCACTGGCCGGAACGCTAGCCTATTACGTGGATAGGCAGTCTATCAGTGGTCTTCAGACTATACATTCTTACATGATACATACATGATATAGTCTGGCGTGTCAGGCTAGGCTTCTGCACGGATTTGGATGAAATTTTCAGACAATGTATATAGGGACAAGCAAGAAGTGATTCGAATTTGGTGGCTTTCGGTGATCCAGAACATGATCTGGAATTTATATTTGTGTCTGTGACCACATTGCCTTGGCGGAGGAATGCGCTCTCTGAGCGCTTTTCTAATGATGCCATTTCTTATACCTACTTCGAGACCTAATGACAACAATGTCATATGATTGACTGCAGGTGGCATGGCTCACTTCCTATATTAGCCCCATTGTGAGTCAGCCACTTGCCTTTCTCGCATACCAAGAGACCTTCGGCTGGTAAGTGAAAACTTAATCATTATAGCTATCATCTTGTGTTGTGATGTGTTGTCCCGCTGACCTCTGCGTGCATTGTCTGGGAAATATATTGCGGCATCCAGTGTACGTTCATGCACAAAGTTTGAAGTTCGCTGTAAAGTTGTTGTATTTACTATCAGTGTTTAAAGTCACGATTCGTTTATTATACGGCGTGTCCGTGCAGAGCAGCGCGTTTGCGCGTGAGCCTTGTTGTTTAATTCATTTGGTCTGAAATAGTGTTATTATTAGACTGTGAGTCTTCTCCGTTGACTTGTCTATTTGTTTGCAGTGCTGTGTATTGTACAGCGAGCTTAATTTGATGAGTAGCGCATGCGTACGTGAGCCCTCTGTATCTCATTTTGCCTTCAGTTGCTTTACCCTGACTAAGCGGCCGTTCACACTGAACGCGCTTTTCCGCTTGTAAGACGCGAGTGTTCTGAAATTGTGAGTGACAAAAACATGCGAGGTCGAAAGTGATAAATTTACGTCTTGTTGCTATGACGTGTATAATAAGGGTGCATTCGCCAGTGTCAGGTTCCTTTGTTGATCAGGCCTACAGTTTATCAAGTACTGTTGAGTTTAACTTTAAAGAAATTCTTGAAGACCCAGCTCTTTCAAGAATATTTTTTGTCCTAGTTCCTTAAATTACTTGGAATGCACTGATCAACCACTTCTAAACCCTTGCACTTGCTCTCCTACTTGCAAATGGCACTCCAGTAGGCATTTACTTGTATTGTGTTGCAGTTGGATTGTTATCCCTCTTTTGTTAGTCGCCTTGGGTAAAAGCGTCTGCCAAATGCATAAATGTAAATTTACTTGCTGAGTAGTGCATGCGTGCACTTGAGTCTTCTGCTCTGCTTTGCCTATAGTGTGTGTTTTTTCTTATTTGGGCATAGGCTTAAAGCCTATTTTGAGAAAGGAAAGAAGCATTAAGTGAGCAAAGCTTATTTAAGAGAAAGAAGCATTGCGTACGCGCATGTGAGCCTTTTTCCATTGCTGACCCATACAGCGTGTGCGCTGCAAATTTCAGTTTGTCTACTTTATTGAGCAGTGCTTGCACGCATATCAGTCTTGTTTGCTGTTCAAAGAAGCATTAAATAAGCAAAGCTTATTTTAAGAGAAAAAAGCATTGCGTACGCGCATGTGAGCCTTTTTCCATTGCTGACCCGTACAGTGTGTGTGCTTTATTGAGCAGTGCGTGCATACATATCAGTATCTTTTGTTTTCTGTTTATAACCTACAGCGTGATGTGTACTGTGGTGAGGTTACAGCTTGTCAGCTTTATTGAGCAGTGCGTGCGCACATATCAGTCTCATTTGTGTGCTGTTTATACAGCGTGTTGTGTAGTATCAGCTACTACTTAATGAGCAGTGCGTTAGCGCACATTAGTCTCCTTTCTGTTCTGTTCGCTATACTCTGTGTACAAACACAAGTCTTGCTTATTAGCAACGCTTATATTTCGGTAAATATTTGCAAGCTGTTGTTAGCACTGTTTATATTTTGGTAAGTATTTGTAAGCATGGCCTCCCAAGTTTGCTGAATTATGTTGAGTTGCTAAAGAAGTCCTGGGGCAACCCTGCGGTCAGGGCTGATCGAGACACCTTGTCACTGGTTGACTGCTCTTATGTCCCACTCTCAACTTATCAGAGATGTGGGGACGGTCATCGCCTCCACAGTGATGGCATGCAGACAGATGCGCAGACTTTATAGGCATGCTGGTTGTTCCCGGTAGAGTTTATCATCCTGACTCTCAGGGCTTGGCCGAGGCTGCAGAACGTTCTTGGACAGTGTCAGTCCGTTGTGCGTCCAATAGGGCTGGTCCTTTATATGGTTTCAGGGTCTCTTATCCACAACCAGGCTGGTCACGTCCCAGGGGCACTGAAAGTACCAGTAGGGTGGTGTTTAATGCCCCAAGGGCCCCACAACAGCAGCCAGCCTCTCATGTTCCTGCCTCCAGGGTAACTTGTTCCCAAAGACAGCGCCCCCCAGAGCTTCTGGTCCTTGTAGCTGTATGGGGCCGCCTGCTGAGGTTCCCCGCTCTCCTCAGACTCCTTCACGGACAACTGTGGCCTCTTCCAGTCAGAGCAGACCTCCTGTCTCAGGCAGATGGAAAGATTTGGCACCCCAATTCGGCATTGCTTCAGTTGTGAGCGTGGCCACTGCTCAGCCCCTCTCTCAGGAGTTAGATGAGGCTGCCAGACTCACCATTCAGAGCACCAGGGCTCCATCAACATGGGCCGGCTATGGCCAGAAATGCAGGGTGTTTTCACAGTGGTGTGTTGACAGACAGCTGGATCCAGCCTCATGTCCTGTGCACTGTGTCATCCATTTCATTCAGTCTCTTCTTGGTGCAGGAAAAGCAGCTAGCACTGAAAGTTTATACGGCTGCCATTTCTTCCTTCCATCATGTGGTTGATGGCCTCACTATGGGAAAACACCCATTGGTGTCTCAGTTTCTTGAAGGCGCACACTGCCTCCATCCTGGCAGGACTCTTGAGAGCTCTATCCTGGGACCTGCCCACAGTGTTGCAGGCACTGACAGTAGCCCCATACAGACCTTTGGATACGGCCGACTTGAAGTATCTTACACAGAAAACTGTGTTCTTCCTGGCGATCTGTTCTTCCTGGTGATCTGAGTTACATGCACTCTCAGTCAGCGATCAGTGTCTTAGGTGGAAGACTGACTAGACTGGGGTGTCGCTATGGCCTAATCCTTCTTTCCTTCCCAAAGTTCTGAATCCTCAGATCTTGAACCAGGTGATTGAGGTCAGTGCTGTCACAGACTCTTCACTTGGGTCAGAGAGCACGAATTTGGTAAAGCTTGTGCTCAGTGAGGGAGTTACGTATATATGTGACACGTATGCACTCAATCAGATGTTCTCATCTGCAGCTATTCGTCTGCTAAGGCGGAAATAAACATGGAGAGCCAGTCTCTAAACAGAGGCTTCCTATTGGGTGGTCGACACATGCCTGTCATCTCCCATGCCTATGGCAGTCAGAATCTTCCTGTTCCTGGCAATCTAGTTGCACACTCTACAAGGAGTATGGCTACCTGCTGGGCTGCACCTAGAGGGGTTTCTGTAGCAGAGATCTGTGCAGCAGCTTCCTGGAGCACACTGTGCACATTTGCACATCTTTACAGAGTCAATGTGGCTGCTTCAGCACCACTGGGCTCGGTGGTTCTTTCTGCTCCTAGCAGGACTTGAAGCATGCGCTATTTTTCGCTCTTCTTTCCTCGCGACTTAGATGGCATTAGTCATCCAGAGTGTAACGAATACATGCTGCAGCGAATTAATGAATGGCATTAACACAGTTTTAACAAAGTTTCTTAAACCGGCCAAAAAATCAAATAGAAAAAAAATCCCTACCATGGGTTGACTCTACTATCAGACATGATAATTGAGTCAACCGAGAGATCTAGCGCTCAAGGCTTGTTTACAGAGTCAGACTAATACAGCCCTTGTCCTATACAAAGGACTGCGCAACAGAGTAAAGAAAAACTGCGCAAAGCCAAATCGAAATATTTTATCACGCTTTTAACAGAAGCAACTGGCAACTGTTCACTCATTTGGAAACAAATAAAAACTCTAACAAAACCACAGCAAGCCCAAAATATAGTGCAGGAACTAAAAATAGGAAATCAACCCATTACAGATTGTGCAGCTATCGCACAAACACTGAACAAATATTTCATTGGTTCAGTGCAGGACATAGCCAGTACTTTTACACCTAGTGCCTGGCCTGTCCCAAGTGCCCAAACTGAAAACAAAGGCCAAATGTTAGAACTGAAGCAGGTGTCAATAAGTCAAGTAGTTAAAATAATAAATAATTTAATAACCACTTATTCAAAAGATCTTTTTAATTTAGATGTAGCTTTTATTAAATCAAATGTCAATACAATAGCTGAACCATTAACCCACCTGATAAATACTTCTATTTTAAGTGGGGCTTTTCCCTGATATTTGGAAGCAAGCAAAGGTAATCCCCATATTCAAATCTGGTGCAATAGACCAGGTAAACAACTACAGGCCAATTAGTATTTTGCCTGCCCTGTCTAAGATCCTGGAAAAGGCTGTTGCCACACAGCATATGGAACACCTTGAAGGTAACAAACATCTACACCCACTGCGATTTGGATTTAGAACCAAATATTCCACAGAGAGTGCAAATTGTTTCCTTTTAGAACAGATTAAAGCATCAATAGCCCTAGATAAAGGTAACCTGGTGGGGGCGGTATTTTTAGATCTTAAAAAAGCCTTTAATACCGTAAATCACAGCATACTGACATCCAAACTTGAAAATTTTAATTTAACAGAAAAAACAGTGGCATGGTTTAAATCTTACCTCTCAAATCGTGAACAATGTGTTGCTATTAGCAATGCAGTGTCTACAATGCGGAAAACCACAACAGGTATTCCGCAGGGATCAGTGTTAGGGCCGATTCTTTCAGCATATTTATTAACGACCTCCCAGACTGCTGTCAAGAGTCTGAGTTTCAAATGTATGCAGATGATGCAGCCTTATATGTCCATGGTAAAACAGTTGCTGCAGTCTCCCAAAAGTTAAATGACCAACTGGAGGCTGTAGCTCTTTGGCTGGATAGGTCATGTTTAGCACTAAATCCTTAAATGGGCTAGCACCAGTGTATATCATGGACATGCTATGTCCATACACCCAGACACGCTCGTTAAGATCCGCCTCTCAGGCGCTTCTCAACACCCCACGTTCCCAACTGACACAGAAAGGGGACAGAGCGTTCAGTGTTTTTGCTCCGAAGCTGTGGAACAGTCTACCAAGTGAATTAAGATCCACTACATCTCTTTTCAGTTTTAAATCATCACTTAAAACTCATCTTTTCCGCCTTGCATTTGACTGTCTCTGATCCTGTTTCTTGGAGTATCCTGAAATATGCTTGCTGTTAGTGTCTTTGTCATTTTGTCCTGTCTTGAAACACAATGTGCCTTTACTTTACCCTGTCTTGTCATTTTATTTATTTTG
>JAODXP020000079.1:299393-310082 GCA_027497455.2 Sardinella longiceps | reverse complement strand
CAACCTAAATGTCTGAAGTTTGCAGTGGGGACTCGACAGTCCCATAGAGAGAAGCTGAACTCCAGAATCTCCCAGGCCATTGTCACTCAGATCCAGCTCTGTCAGGGAGTTTGATGACTGTAGAACTGAGGCCATCATTTCACAGGTCTTTTCAGTAAGTCCACAGCTGGCCAGTCTAATATAATGTGAAGAGATGCCTGTTATTCCTATACACTGTTAAAAAGTGTTTTCCTCAAATGTGAAGTTGTTATAATAATTATATTTTATTCTAGTATAAACATTAGACTGCCATCAATATTCAACTTCTCAAAATCTTAATTTGTGATAGAAGTTCAAAGCAATTAATGCAAATTAAGTCAGATCCTTTAATACATACTGAAGTGATCCAACTTTACGATGAGGATCCTCAAGTGTAGCAGATAAAAACATCTGGGTTGATTTTCCAGGATGATTGTTGGTAATTTCCAATACTTTCATACAGTGGGGGTTTAGAATCAGAGTGAGAGCCAAACAAACATAACCATCATCTGCGATTTGACAGCTAGATAGACTGAAACAGAGAGGGGAAAAGATTGAAAATTTCCACAGAATATGGCAAAAAAAGCCACCCTCAAATACTTGTATGCCAACATGATACAACACACAAGTAGAAGATTGTTGCAGGCACTCAGACATCCTAATCATGAAGGGACACATTGTAACAACAAACTCTTTTTTGACAGTATTATTCCATAACTACTTTATGATAATTAATGATATTCTAAAACCATGGTCTTTCATGCATAAAATAAATAATAGAATATAGGAAAAAAAGAGAATGTTTAGTGCATGTTTACTAGTACCTATCCGTAAATGTGAAAAAGGATGAATAACTGTTATGTACTGATGATCTAAAATTATGACAACTTTGTACTGTAATGTCAATCACCAACCTTAATATCTGGAGTCTGCAGTGTGGACTGGACAGTCCCTTAGAGAGGAGCTGAACTCCAGAATCTCCCAGATCATTGTGACTCAGGTCCAGCTCCTTGAGAGAATTTGGTGACTGTAGAAGTGAAGTCACCATACCTGAAGAATTCTGTGATATTTTACAGCCAGCCAATCTGAAATAAGTGATAGGATATATTGTGTTCAAGTAGTCACTGAATGGCATGTGAATAGAATTATACAGTACAGCAAAACAACCTTAATGTTTGAAGTTTGCAGTGGGAACTAGACAGCTGAAATCCAGAATCTCCCATGTCATTGCTACTCAGGTCCAGCTCTATCAAAGAGTTTGGTGAGTGCAGAACTGAAGCCATGATCTGAATGGATTTACTTGTGAGTTTACAGTCAGCGAGTCTGCAACAGAGTCAGAGAGATATTGAGAACATAGGAAGAGAGCCTTCATTCACCCCAAAAGAGCAATAAAAGTGCCTTGATACAAAGCTTCTCTGAGGTAATTATTGCATTCCTCAATCAAATGTTCAGTGAAACACTTGAATGTGTAAGTGACTTGTTACTTGGTGAATGAAGGCTTTCTCTGTCCCCTTTACATTACTTTTAATTGTTACTACACTTAAAGGATCTGAATGATTAGGTGGTTCTGGTGGTTGCTGGATCTTATTTTTGTTTTTTTAAGTAAAACCAATGGATTGGAAAGAATTTGCAATGTGCTTTCTTATTGTTGTTGTTGTTGTTGTTTTTAATCAGCAACTGTAGGGGGAGCTCAAGAGACAAGAAAGCAGTCTTGCCTGGTATGCAATACAGTACTGATCTGAACACCAACCTAAATGTCTGAAGTTACTGTACCCAAACAACACTAAACACCAACCTTAATTTCTGCATTCTGCACTGTGGACTTGACAGTCCCTTAGAGAGAAGCTGAACTCCAGAATCTCCCAGGTCATTATGACTCAGGTCCAGTTCTGTCAAGGAGTTTGGTAACTGCAGAACTGAGGCCATCATTTCACAGGTCTTTTCAGTAAGTCCACAGCTGGCCAGTCTAATATAATGCGAAGAGATGCCTGTTATTCCTATACACTGTTAAAAAGTGTTTTCCTCAAATGTGAAGTTGTTATAATAATTCTATTCTATTCTAGTATAAACATTGGACTGCCATCAATATTCAACTTCTCAAAACCTCAATTTGTGATAGAAGTTCAAAGCAACACAAATTAAGTCAGATCCTTTAATACATACTGAAGTGATCCAACTTTACGATGAGGATCCTCAAGTGTAGCAGATAAAAACATCTGGGTTGATTTTCCAGGATGATTGTTGGTAATTTCCAATACTTTCATACAGTGGGGGTTTAGAATCAGAGTGAGAGCCAAACAAACATAACCATCATCTGCGATTTGACAGCTAGATAGACTGAAACAGAGAGGGGAAAAGATTGAAAATTTCCACAGAATATGGCAAAAAAGCCATCCTCAAATACTTGTATGCCAACATGATACAACACACAAGTAGAAGATTGTTGCAGGGACTCAGACATCCTAATCATGAAGGGACACATTGTAACAACAAACTCTTTTTTGACAGTATTATTCCATAACTACGTTATGATAATTAATGATATTCTAAAACCATGGTCTTTCATGCATAAAATAAATAATAGAATATAGGAAAAAAAGAGAATGTTTAGTGCATGTTTACTAGTACCTATCCGTAAATGTGAAAAAGGATGAAAAACTGTTATGTACTGATGATCTAAAATTATGACAACTTTGTACTGTAATGTCAATCACCAACCTTAATGTCTGCAGTCTGCAGTGTGGACTACGCAGTCCCTTAGAGAGGAGCTGCACTCCAGAATCTCTCAGATCATTGTGACTCAGGTCCAGCTCCTTGAGAGAATTTGGTGACTGTAGAAGTGAAGTCACCATACCTGAAGAATTCTGTGATATTTTACAGCCAGCCAATCTGAAATAAGTGATAGGATATATTGTGTTCAAGTAGTCACTTAATGGCATGTAAATAGAATTATACAGTACAGCAAAACAACCTTAATGTTTGAAGTTTGCAGTGGGAACTAGACAGCTGAAATCCAGAATCTCCCATGTCATTGCTACTCAGGTCCAGCTCTATCAAAGAGTTTGGAGAGTGCAGAACTGAAGCCATGATCTGAATGGATTTACTTGTGAGTTTACAGTCAGCGAGTCTGCAACAGAGTCAGAGAGATATTGAGAACATAGGAAGAGAGCCTTCATTCACCCCAAAAGAGCAATAAAAGTGCCTTGATACACAGCTTCTCTGAGGTAATTATTGCATTCCTCAATCAAATGTTCAGTGAAACACCAACCTTAAAGTTTGCAGTTTGCAGTGTGGACAAAACAATCCTTTGGAGAGACGTTCAACACCCAAATCTTCCAGGCCATTTTCATTTAGTTCTAGCTCTGTCAGGAAGTTTAGTGACTGTAGAACTGATGCCATCATCTCACAGGATTTAGGTGTAAGTTTACAGTCTACAAGCCTGAAACAGAATTTGATGTAGTTGTAATTCAACATTATATACTGTATGCAAGAGATTTTGACATAATCATTATGTAAGGTACATGTCCATATGCATGTCCTAGTCAGGGAGGAAGCCTTGAATGAAAATGAATATTGATTGAGACACCAAATCAGGACTTGAATATTCCCTGAATATCTGTAATATCTGTTAGCCAGTTTCTACTGTGAATCATTGGTGGCCAGTTTTAATGTTTTGATTTCCAGACATCAAATATTGATCAGGGAAACACCAACCTCAAAGTTTGCAGTTGACAGTGTGAACTAAGCAGTCCCTTAGACAGAAACTGAACTCCAGAATCTCTTAGATCATTGTTACTCAGATCCACTGCTATCAGGGAGTTTGGTGACTGAAGAACTGAAGCTATGATCCCACAAATCTCATCTTTTAGTTTACAGTCAGCAAGTCTGAAACAGAGTTTGACATAATCACAAAATAAGACCAGTATCCCAGTATACCAGCATGTCCTAATAAAAATATTAGGGCAACAGTTGTGTTGATGGCAATATCACCTATACAAAGGTATCTTTAAGATTAAGAAACAGTTATCTAACCCTTAAAGGGATATTCCTGGATACATAAATCCATATCTCTCTTGTTCCAGGTAGTCTTAGGCTCTAGGTTAATTAGCCCGTAAATCAAACCAATGAAAAGCATGGCTTTGCAAACTCCCCATCATTGCTAAAACTAGCGATATTTACTTCAAACATGAAGGAAGCACAGAACTACACTAATGCTCAATTTGACATCTTGATATTTCATATGGAACATCAAGGACAGTCTGTGAAACACTCATGTATTTGTTCTTCATTCTCCTTTTGCAACCTACCATACTACAGTACATCTATTATATTAATTCAATCAGGAAGACATAACACCTTGTTCCTAATATTTTACCTCTAGGGACCTGGAAAGTCACCTAATTCTGCAGCAATTAGTCATCTTCAAGTCTGCCAATGTCTTGGTAGAACTTCTAAGGTTTCTATGTTGTAGACTAATGTTTAGTAAACTATTTAGAAGTGACTCTGGATGAAATGTGAATGCAAATAAGCTCAAAAGTGATGATATACATATTATATGTCAGGGATGAATGTACACTGCTCTTTTCCAACATGCTGATAAGTTGAAAATCAATTAAGAAACGTCTCAGACTCACCTTAATGTATGTACCTTGCAGTATGGGCTAGACAGTCCCTGAGCGAGAACTCTACAATCTTCCAAGACATTGTGACTCAGGTCCAGTTCCGTCAGGGAGTTTGGTGATTGTGGGCCTGAGGCCACAATCTCCCAGGATTTCGATGTGAGTTTACAGTCTACAAGCCTGAAACAAAGTTCAACATAGTATGCAGGGTTTCTATAACCTGGTGGTTCTCAAGTCATCTCCCCATTCCATGTGGCAGGATTAACAGACATGGATCAAAATGCCTCTGCATTTTTGATTATTATCTAAATACTTTTCCACGTTGTAAATCAACTGCAGTTTTTGCCCTCTTGACTTGTTGCTTCTGTCTTGTGTCTCCTACTTTGCTACAATCTAGTTCATGTATGTGTAACGGATGCTAAAAAGCCTGGGCTGATGCCAGTAAATGATAAATTCTCACTCCCCTAGCCATAAGAACGTTTCTCATAACTTGAGTTGAAAGCCAAGGCTTTTCAGTGCAGAGGTTAGAGAGTTTAACTCCCATGCCATGGGGTTTGTTGTAGTTGATAAGGTGGCGGGTTCAAGATCTGTGAGTGGTCAAATCAACTTTTTACTATTATGAACAAACAGTGCTGTTCTTCAATTCATGGAGAAGAGGTAATGAATTGGAAAAACAGGACCAATTCAAAATTAAGAATGGGTAACCTTACAATAATTCAACATAGACAGGGAACCTCTAGCAGACGTCTAGTTGCAATGGGGACTACAACTTGAGGGCAACTACTCATACCGTTCTTGTTACAAGAACTAGAATTAGACAATGCTGAACCTAGTTCCCTGCTCATCACATCTAGATTTGATTGACTTTTATCAGTCTTTTATTGAGTCTTTTAACTTTCTCTTTTTAAATTGGTTCAATAGCCTGTCAGTCAAAGACAAGAACAATCTCAGCAGCATTGTTAACACTTCATCAAAGATTATTGGAACACAGCTAAATAGTCTGGTAGAACTCCAAAAGGTTAAAGTATCATCAATCAGCCTGATCATGTTTTAGGTGGTGAATTTTCACTCTGGGAGGCGCTATTATTCTGTCAGGACAAAAAGAAAAAGGTATTCTGGATCTTCCTCATCCAGCTACAACCATTAGAATTATTAAACAAGAGTTGTAGAGGATAGAAGATACACTAATGACAATTTGATTTGCTGAGCTGTTCATCACTGACAGGACAGGGTGTTTGACTGTATGTGTGTGTTAACTGTATGTGTGTGTTAAGATGCATATGCATATGTCATCTTCTTATTTATTTTTTTTATTTTCTTTAGGTCTTGTATTTGTATATTTTTTCTAACTTTTTTGTTTATTAATAAGATTACTATTCATTGTGGATTGATGGAGACTGGGACTGCAAACTTAATTGCCCACTGATGGGATTAATAACGTTTTTGGTTTAATTATGGTCTTTAATTATGGTATTAAATTATGGTCTTTGGTATTTTTTGCCCTCAACGGTGCCTTCCAGGCAGCGCTAGCTTCAAGGTACTACTCCCCTTGGTTTAGGGTTAGGATTAGGCCCTCTAGGGTTAGGAATAGTGTAAAGCTAGTTCCTTTTAGGCTGTGCTGCCTGGAAGGTGCCGTTGGGGGCAAAAAAACACCATTGAACATTAATTATACTGTTGGGCATACAATATGAGATGGACTGATGAATATAAGATTCCTGTAATCGCACTCCCACGAACGAAAATGTAATGTTTATCTATGATTTGAACATTTTCGTTACATACTTTAGGGTTTCAACTTTGCGGTGAGGATCCTCCAGTGTTGTAGATAACAGCGTCTGTGCTGATTCTCCGGTAGAATTGTTGCTCACATCCAGGAATTTCATACAGGACGGGTTTAACATCAGAGTGAGAGCCAAACATACACAGCCGTCATCTGAGATGCCACAGTTGTTGAGCCTGAAAAAGTCACACACTTTTTTACTATGATGTTAATATGTGCCATTAACACTTATTGATTAGCCTGTTTATTTCCCACAGCTAGGTTAATGGCTATCAATAAAGGAAAACTCTGGTGCATATCTATCCTTTTTTCTCACAGCCAAAGTTATTTGGCTCCCATTACTTTTCAGAGGTGTCAAAAGTATTCACATTCATTACTCAGGTAATAGTATAGATACTAGGTTTAAACCCCAATCTGGCTGACCCCATTGAAGAGTCATTGAAAAAGATACTGTACCCAAACAACACTAAACACCAACCTTAATTTCTGCATTCTGCACTGTGGACTTGACAGTCCCTTAGAAAGAAGCTGAACTCCAGAGTCTCTCAGGCCATTGGTACTCAGGTCCAGCTCTGTCAGAGAGTTTGATGATTGTAAAACTGACACCATAATATCACAGGATTTGTCTGTCAGTTTACATTCAGCAAGTCTGAAAAAAGAAAAAAAGAGGCAGGCTAAAACAAATGTGGTTATCAGGGTGCAAATTATTTCACTAATGGACCCAAGCTGGTGTTGACTGAACTATTTCACAGTGTGTATACATAGCCTACACATCTTATCTGCTCCTAGCTACATTTACAGAGTATCAACAGACAGCAGCAAAATTTCCATCTATGCATGAAATAAATATATATATATTTTTCAGAATAATTCAGCAAATTTGATATTGCATGAAAAATGTTCACAATATGGCTAATGTGCCCTCAAAAATTTTAAACAGTAAAATCATACAGATGCTAAGGATCATAAGAGCTGCTGTATATTGAATATTGGTAACCAAGCCAGCACTGTCTAGTTCTTCTGCTCAATCTCTTGTTTACCCTCACAACAGTGCATCAAAACTGCAGTGTAGGGAGAAAAATAATGCAGAGCAAAATTAGAGCAAAACACCAGGGATCAAGGAACTTTGATGCTTGGGTCCATAAAAGTAGAACACTAACCTTAATGTCTGCAATTTACAGTGGGGACTGGACAGTTCTGCAGAGAGATGCTGAACTCCAGAATCCTTTAAATGATTGGTACTCAGGTCCAACTCTATCAGGAAGTTTGGTGACTGTAGAACTGAAGCCACTATCTCACAGGACTTATCCGTGACTCTACACTCAACCAGTCTGTAAAATAATGTGAAAAGGAGAATTATGCTCTGATGTAATAATGCATGATATGATCATATCACCACCGTTGTTTCGTTTCATGTTCACATGGAGGAATTTATCCCCCAGACATGACAAAAATTATATTCAAGATTAAGTGTGTCACAGGATTACAGCTTTTTCAATTTTCCACCATGCACCAAATGTACAACCATCTACTGTAGACTCTCATGTAACTGTACTTTGTGTAGTTTGCTTTGTTTCATATTATTTAATGTCTACCCTGAATTTCATCTATAGAGGTAAAATTATGCTTTAAAAACATTGTACAGAAATGTATGTTTTAACACCAACCGTAATATCTGCAATTTGCACTGGCCACTAGAAAGTCCCTTAAAGAGTAGCTGAACTCCAGAATCTCCCAGGTCATTGGTACTCAGGTCCAGCTCTATTAGGGAGTTTGGTGATTGTAGAACAGTAGCTACAATCTCACAGGATTTACCTGTGAGATGGCAGTCAGCAAGTCTGCATAACAAGATGACAAAGAAAAGTTTTTACTGTAAAAGTAAAAGAAAATAATCTACCTCATATTAAAATATTTGCTCTGTGCCAGTGCAAAACATGTTTACTGTGCATGTACTGTATACTGTACAGTACCTCAATAATTGAGGATAAATGGTAGTACCTTTAATGAACCATCACGCACAAGTCAAATTAACCTGATTGGTCCGAATCTGGTTATCATAGGCCTATTATGCTATGTTGGCAGAGTGAGACCTAAAGGGATTTCTTGCCAGGTTTATTAACCCCTTGCATGGACATTTGGCCCAATTGGCAGTGTGATTTCAACATATGCTGGAGCTTGTTCTGATAATTGTCACACAATATTATATATTTAGGCCTACTCATTGGACAAAAGCATGGGGTATGGGTTTTTTTTTCTTCCTATAGTACATCACATTAGTGGCCCTCAGTACAACGTTGGGTCCCTGAATTGGCCCTCACCAATCAAAACTTTGAGAACCCCTGATGTAAACTTAAAACTCACCGTGCCGTTCTGTAGCACCTCATGGCTGGAACAAGTCGCCTGCGTCCCTCATCCGATGTATTGTATTTCTTAATGTCCAACTCATCCAGCACTTCATCAGACATTAGAAGCATATGTGCCAGTGCTGAACAGTGAGCAGGGGACAAGATCTGTTCAGTGTTATGAGTTGAAGACAGGAATTTCTGAATTTCTTTGTGCATGGACAGATCATTCAGTTCAAATAAGCAATGAAAAAGATTGATGCATCTTTCAGGACAGAGATCTTCTCTGTTGAGTTCCTTGATGTACTGACTTGTTTCCTCAATGCTTTTAAAGTGCTGTGTATGTTCTTTAGTAGACCTTGCAGAAGTTTCTGATTACTCTTTGGAGACATGCCCATGAGGAAGCGTAGGAATAGATCCAAGTGTCCATTTCTGCTCTTCAAAGCCTCATCTACTGCACTCTTAAGTAACACGTGAAGTTGAGTTTTCAATCCTAGTGCTGACAAAATAGACGATAAAAATGATTTGTCTTTGTGTTCTTCACTTAGAAGGGATTCTAGTGGCTTAAGATTCACCGTCACGTAAGAGTGAAACACAAACACAGCTGCCAGAAATTCCTGGATGCTAAGATGCACAAAGCAGTAGACCTTTCCCTTTTGAAGGACCCCCTTTTGAAATACTGGTTCTTCTTTAAAGATCTCAGTGCACATGCCTGTATACACTGTGGCTTCACGAACATCAATGCCACACTTTTTCAGGTCTTCCTCGTAAAACAAAAGATTACCATTTTCGAGATTCCTGAAAGCAAGTTCTGCCAATTTCAGCAACATTTCTCTCTGCGATTTAAGGAGTTTCTTTTTATTCATTTCATTTCCAACTTGATACTTCTTATTACTACATGTGGTCTGGATGAGCAAGAAGTGTATGAACATCTCAGTGAGAGTTTTGGGAATTTCCTGGGTTTTGTCCTGTTCCAGCAAATTCAGAAGGACAGTGACTGCAATCCAACAGAAGACTGGAATGTGGCACATGATGTGGAGACTCCTAGATTCCTTAATGTGTTTGATAACTTTGTTGGCCTGATTTCCATCACTGATTCTCTTCTTGAAGTACTCTTCCTTCTGTGAGTCAGTAAACCCCCGTACTTCAGTTATCTGGTCAATATACTGAGCAGGAATTTGTCTGGATGCTGCTGGTCTTGAGGTTATCCAAATGAGTGCAGAGGGAAGCAGAGTTCCCTGAATGAGACTTTCCATTAGAACACTGACTGATGATGTTTCTTTTATATCTGCTGATTTGGTGTTCTTTTCAAAGTTCAGTGTCAATTGACTTTCATCCAAACCATCAAAGATGAACACAATATGACAGTCTTTGTATTCATTATCACCCAGCTCCTTCAATTCTGGATGGAAGTCAAGCAGAAGATTGTGAAAACTATACTCATCATTCTTGACTAAATTCAGCTCACGGAAAGGAAGGGGAAACACAAAGTCTACAACATCATTGGCTACCCCATCAGTCCAATCAAGTATAAACTTCTGTACTGAAATGGTTTTTCCAATGCCAGCTATACCTTTTGTCATCACAGTTCTGATACTTTTCTCCTGTCCCATTAAGGGCTTGAAGATGTCATTGCATTTGATTGGTGTGTCTTTTGTAGTTTGAGCTCTGAATGCTGACTCTATCTGCCAAATCTCATGTTCTTTGTTCACCCCTTCACTCTCTCCCTCTGTGATGTAGAGCTCTGTATAGATCTCATTGAGGAGTGTCTCAGCTCCTGTTTTGATGATACCTTCAGATATGTTCACAAACCTCTTCTTCAGGCTGGCTTTGTGTTTCTCAATAACTCTCTTCAAGCCCTTATTTTCTGTTTGATATTGAAAAATAAATGCATGCATGTTTAATATCAAATATTGCCCATAGTGTTTTT
>JAODXP020000079.1:214393-294393 GCA_027497455.2 Sardinella longiceps | reverse complement strand
GGCAGAGGAGTACTCCACGTCACCACATGCCCTACAGGAAACCAGTGCCATCTTGTCCTCTGCTGCTCCACCCCCTTACCAGTTCCCTCCAGAAGGTTGCCAAAGAGGAGGCTGTCAGTCTCCATCTTGCACGACACTCTCGCTTCAACAAGTCTCTTGCACGTTGATGGCAAAATAAAAGATACTTTTTACCATCAAAATTTGTTTCATTTCAAATGTATTAATTGTCTCCCAGAAGGGGCTAGTGGAAATATTTGGATCTCTGCAAACTGTCTCCTAATTGCTGTTAAAACACATTCCTGATATGCCTGTGAAGTAGTCTGTAAGTTTAGCGGAAAGCTGCTTGTATGATGTGTATAATTATGTAAATTGCCTGAATATGATTAGTTTTGAGAGTTTTGATCTGGCCATAATTTGCATAGGCCTAGTTAAAAAAAAAAAAAACAATGTTAAATACTGTTGGATGATTTTCTACCGTACAACTCTATTTTAGAATTATATTAGGCCAGTAGGAATTAGAAAAGCTTGTACTTTGAAAAGGTGTAAACACTCTTTGCTGAATAAGTACCAGTACTCTGATCTACTGGCTTGGAGAGGATTGTGCTCCTGTCTGAAGTTCATGTAAATTAACTGCATCAGAACAGGATTTAGACAAAAGGCTTCAACCGTGGGTGGAGTGTAAGGCAGGTAGTATCCTACAATATCGCTACAACAAAATGTTTACAATAAACTATGGGGTGACAGTGGCGCTATTTTGCGAGGTGATGTAGCCTAGCCTACACGGTAAAAAAAAAAAAAAAAAAAAAAGTGGTTAAGAACGGCATAACAAGTGTGCGTCAACAAGTTGAACAGAAACATGAACGTTACGTCGAGATCACAGCTGATGGAGACAGGATACATCAAAATAAGGTCAAATAATAATTGCAATGTTTGACAGATTAAGCCAAAATTCTCATAATTTGTGTTGTGTTTATGTATGCAGTAGCTATAACTAACTGCAAATGTTTGTTATGGTTTTCATACCAATTATTACCTGAGCAGCATAGCTAGCTACTTCAAGGGTTGTAAAAACCATCCAACTACGGTGCGCGCAGAGAGAGTTGAACTATGATATCTAAAAATTAATTTAAGACACAGTGCTTCTGGCTTAAATGAGGACCATGCTTGAAAAACAATAAATTTGACAGTAATATTGCTTAAGGACATTATTAAAGATACTGTGCAATGCGATCAACCTCTGTTGGCTGCCATTACCTAGCCCTTGACCATTCACCAAGACACCAACCCAATTCTCACTTATTCTCGTCTAACCACAGTTTTCTGACTCTCCTGTGTCTAATAACCCTTCCTTTTACTTATGTTTGTCCCCTTTTTCGTCTCAGTGGTTCATGGCCCATGTTATATATTCACAACATTGACCCTCCTCACCATCAGTTTTCATTGTAAACTGCTGCTTCAGCAGGCACGATCACCGGCTGCTACGTCATGTTCGATTTGAGGGTTTTTGAGACGTGGAAGTAATTTCCGTTACAATTTTGATTCAAAAACTCTTTTAATACACATATTTGATTAATTTCTTTCTGCATATGGAGTTCCTATGCTGTTTATCTACACGTTCATTCACAGGGGTCATCATATTGCACCATGGGCTTTAAGCAAAAGCTGAAAATTTTGTTTGCCATACTAGGATAATGCATGCATTACATAAGACCAATATGCTTTCATATGTAACATGCAACATGCACTATGTGAATTGAAAATGTATGCATTTATCACACTGGTGTATTTTTATTCACCTGTTTCTAGACTGTTCACTTGTCTTTTCCTTCATCATCTTCGTCCATCGCTGTAGCATATCTTCTGGTCTGACGGACTTACTGGGAGCTCCTGCTGGCTCTTCTCTCTCCTGAGAGACATTCATCCTAGCGTCAGTTGGAGAGCCTATGGAAGATTGAAAATTTGTATTTTTGCATACAATACATTAATGCTGAAAAACTCGTTTTTGTCTGGTTTGAAACTTTACCGAGGCACATAACATTCAACATGTGGAGATGGGGACAGACGGACTGTAAAAAGTATAAGGTTATTCAACACCTACAAGCAATCTTTTTAAATACCTATTCTAAACATTTACAAAAGTACCACTTTGTGATGTCCGCAAGGGGGTCAGCTCTATGTTCCCACAACTCTATGTTCCCACAGCTCTATGTTCCCACAGCCCTATGTTCCCATAGCCCTATGTTCCCACATTTGTTAGGATTTTTTTTCACTGAATTTTTGGAAAATAGGCCCTATGTTCCCACAGCCCTATGTTCCCACAACCCTATGTTCCCACATTTCTTAGGAAATTTGGGAAATTGGGCCCTATGTTCCCACAGCCCCATGCTCTCACATTACAAATATTTTTTTTAAAAATTAGACCTTATTTTCCCACATCAGTATGTTTCGATAAGGGCATGTTCACACCAACACAGGTAATATTTATCCAGTTAGCCCTTCCGTTCACATTAGAATGGAGGATTCTGGAACTGAAAATGATTCCAAAAATGATTAATGAGGTCGATTTCAAAAATGATCGCTGAGGTGGATGAATATAAAATTGTTGTGGAATGTGGATGCAAAACGTTCTGAAAACGAGAGTGAATGAAGATTGTTTTCATTGTGCAGTACAGCATAAAAGAACCTTAACCCTTACCATAAACCCCACTACCTGGAAGGCACCATTGAGCTCAAATAATAACAAAGATCCAAAGACGGAATCTTGCTTGAACTTACATAGGGGGTCTACCAGGCAGTGGTAGAAATGTGGGACTATAGTACCTGACTTTGAAGAAAGAAAGAAAAAAAAAAAACTCTTAGAAATGTGAAAATATATAGGCCTGTGGGAACATAGGGCTGTGGGAACATAGAGTTGTGGGAACATACCCATACGAAAAAGATTTATGTGAAACTTACATTTTTCCTACATGTTGTATAAGAATCTTATTTTAAAGGGGACTCAAAGCTCATACAAAATCCATATAAAATGCACATACTGTGAAACTTCATTGTATAATGTTTTTGTTATGTTGTATAAGAGTCTTATATGGGGTTTATAGGGGACTCAGGCCACATGCAAAATCCATATAAAATCCATATAATGTGAAACTTATACAACTTTGCACCATGTAAGAATTGTATATGACACGTCCCATGTGAAAAAGATTTATATAAACTTTACAATGTTTTAGGCCTATATGTTGTATAAGAATCTCAGGGTGTGTAGGGCAGTCAAACCACATGCAAAATGCATTTGCAATGTTTCTATGTTTATGTTTTGATTCACACATTCTATGTTTATGTTGTGATTCACACATTGGTGAAATTAAAGGAATACTTTAACTTTTTATGAAAATTGGTCAGTCATCCTCTTCCCTGAAGTTACATATGTGGGAAAAATCATTTTGGTCTGGCAATCCAAATTTTAGCTTTAGCTTAGCATAGGCACTGGATTCCCGTCCAATGCGTTATCTAAACTATCAGTAGGCGTACTCTCCAGCATGCAGCCCTCTGTACCAGGTCAGTATAGGTAATTTCACTGTCTGCTGTGTCTCACCAATACCATGTGCATTAATTATATTCTTATCAAAATATAAAGCCTGCATAGTTTTATATAAATTTCATGTATGTTACATGTATGTTTCATACAAAAACCTATATATGTAATGTGTTTGTCTCATATAGAGAAACTTAATGTTCCTTATAATTTCCTTATTCAAATCATATATATTGTGAGCTTCATTCATATATGACTTAAATGAGAAACGGGACACTTTTGTAGTATGTGCCATATAAGATTTGGATAGTAATATGTTTCTGGCTGGAAAGGTTTTTATATGTTTTTATATGACACTTCTTATAAGTTTCATATGAATATTTTTCGTATAGGTAGAGCTGTGGGAACATAGACACGCTCCCGTCCGCAAGTAGCCACTCTGTGGAATTCCTATGAGCTAAACAAAATGGTGAGATTGCCTTAGGGGATAGGTTCTCAAAGTGCGGCCCGGGGGCCAGTGGCGGCCTGCAGAAACAACATCTGTAAAACTGGTAAAACTATATTGCTTTGAAAGAATTCATCTCCATTTAGTGGTGTTTAGTGGCATTAATTTATTGCAATCTAAAACGGCCATCACATATTAAAACTTCGAGAACCCATGCCTTAGAGACATCCTCTATGTTCTATTTTGAAAGTTTTGCATACCCACTCTGATTATTATTGCACTTATACTTAAAGTATAATCCTCCAGAAAAATACTAAAATATTGAACTAGATTTTTGCTGCACAATCAATTTCCTTTGCATGGCCTCAAACAGATTTTGACAACATTCAGGTAGATCATATTGTCCACACATCAACACACACTTTACCTTTCTAAAATAAACATAAGTTTAAGACAAACATGAATGATATATGTATGTTAAATATTATATATGGCTTTTAGGCACTGTCATCCAAAGGAATACAGAAAAAATGCTTTACCTTTCCACTGTAGAAATCTTCTTAAACACTTCTCCCGATATTTAGCAACTGAAGTAAACACATGGTGTCGCACATCTTCACCAGGCTGTAATGCAAGAAACTTGTGCTGCATGTTTTGAGTTTCACTTTTTTACTGAAAAACATTTCCTTGTAGCTCAGATGCTCCCTAGAACTGGATGAACTAGCTCAGTCACATTACGCACAGTACCATGAATGAATTTATGCATAAAAAAAATCAAACCGGTCATAATAAACATTTAACTCCTTCTTCCCCCCTTATTTTGTTCTACTACTCTAAATCAAGAATAAAAACATAGATATGTGTCAATTATAATGCAGGTTGAGAGCTAAAAATTGCATATTTGTGTAAACACCCATAAGCAAGAGTAATCTAATATAAAATGATTAGTAAGTAAAATGCAAACCTTAAAATATATCTGTTCATGACTTCTTTTTTTTTTTACTTTCTTTCTTAGTCATAGAGAGATGCTGCAATATTATAGTGTGCTGCTGTTTATTCTCCTCATGTTTTAGCTAGGCCTGATTCACCTGCACATTACGTGTCTTTCTTACATATTACATTCCACATATTTCATTCTAAGCTACCTTCTGGAACATCAAGATTATCAGTGAGGGCTTGAATAATGATCTCATCAATGCATTCTTCCAATTCCATTTCCAAGTTCCCATCATCTTGGATTAAAGTCAGCCTATTTCCTTGTCAAGTGAGAGCAACTGATGAAGCATGAAGTATCTCCCTTGATGCACAGTACTTTGTATAACATAGTAAATAAACTTACACATTTACATTTATGTAATTATGCTTTTATCCAAAATGACTAACAAAAGAGGATTAGCATTTAAGATACAATACAACTAAGTAATATCTTTCAAGGAGTGCAATTTGCTAACAGGAAAGTGACAGGAGTTGAAAGTGCAAAGATGTATAGTGCATAGTCAGTGCATTCCAAGTAGTTGATGAAAGTGCAAGAGTGTTAAACATTTTACGTTCTTGCAACTATGCCAAACCATGCATCTCTTCATTGCTAGTATCAAAACATACCATCAACTCCAGCCAATTTTTTCCAGCCCTACCAGTTTCATCATCACCCCAGGGGAAATACCAGCATTAATCATTTTATGGTGCACTGAGTCCATGTTATTGGCCCAATTGTTTTGTGGGCTTTTTTGAGCATTGTTTTGAATAACTTTATTAGCGATCAAGCTAATGATTTTGCTGGTGTGTGGCTGTGTATGAGTAAGCCTATGTACAGTTTGGTGTTGAGTATGGTCATAATTCCTCATAAAAGTGGGGCACTTCACGCATCGATCATCGTCCTGCAGTCTCAGGTGCCTCTCATTTAGACAAAAAATCTTGTGGAAGGAGAAGACAGTAGCACACTGATAAAACTTGCAGTCTTTTATTTGTGCAAAATTGCAAGTTTTATCAGTGTGCTCCTGTCTTCTCCTTCCACAAGATCATTATTCCTCCTCTGGTGCCCTGAATGCAATGTGGGCAGCAAAGCACATGTAATTGAATAGGATTGAATTGAACAACGTCTATTTCCCATTAAAGGAATAGTTCACCTCTGTATGAGAATTGGTAATTCATCCCCTGACCCCATACTCGAGCCCGCCTCTATGCCATAGATCCAATCACAATCGTGGGGCGGGATGTTAACAGGTATGACGTAGCAAGTAGTACGTGACAGGCACATTGAATTTTCCAATCAGGTTCGAGATTTTTTTTTAATACAACCCCCGCCCCGTCACAGCAGAAAACAGCTAGGCAACCGACAAAATTCCAGATGGATGAGAAACATCCATCTGCGTGAGAACCAGGTTACTGAGTCCATGCTATTAGCCTAATTGTTTTGTGGGCTTTTTTGAGCTTTGTTTTAAATAACTGAAGAGTTCAGATGCAAAACCCCCTAAACACCATTTTTGTGAAAACTGAGTTAACGATATTGTGTGAATCCTGTATAAATCTAGAATATGTAAATGAAATGTTTTTGTGAAAAAAATGAAATAAAACCTGCTCCCCGCCGTGTCTAAAATATCTGTTTACAATCAAAACACTGTAAACGCCAGATGAAAAATGGCCTTTTTCTCCAAAAGTGGTCAAGTGGAGTTAGGGGGTTTTGCATCTGAACTCTTCAACTTTACTATCGATCAAGCTAATGATTTTGCTGTTGTGTAAATGTGCCTATGTACAGTTTGGTGCTGAGTATGAGGTGCCCTGAATGTTATGTTTGCATACATTTATTTAAATGGTATTAAATTGAACTACGTCTCTATTTCCCATTAATGATACCTGCCCCCCTACTGGTGGAATTGAGTAGCATCCCAACCCAACAATCTATTCTAATGCTTTCTAAATATCATTTGGAGATAGAGGGGTGAGGTTTTGCAGTGGTTATTAATGTCATCTGGAGATACAGGGATGAGTTTTATCAGAGGTTATTTGGAGATTCAGCAGTTGTAGGGGGTTTATGTAATGTCATTGGGAGTTAAGGCTGAGGTTTCAGCAGGGTTTATAAAATGATCTCACTGTTAAAAAAAAAAGAAATAAAGAATTTTCCTGCCCTGCCAGTCTCATCACCCCATGGGAAATACCAGCATTAATCATTCTTTGTCCATGTTACTGGCCTAATTGTTTGTGCGCTTTTTTGAGCTTTGTTTTGAATTACTTTATTATCAATCAAGCTAATGATTTTGCTGGTGTGTGGCTGTGTATGAGTAGGCCTATGTACAGATTGGTGTTGACTATGGTCATTATTCCTCATAAAATTAGGGCACTTCACGCATCAATCCTCATCCTGTAGTACCAGGTGCCTCTCATTTGGACAAATAATCTTGTGGAAGGAAAAGACAGTAGCCTGGCAAATGGCCATCCCCTTGGTCTACGCTTGAGGGAAATGATTATTGAGCGGAAGTTCGTAGGCAGACAACACCAGGCTAAAAAGACAGGAGCACACTAATAAAACTTACTGTTTTATTAGACTTGTCTTTATAAACGTCTTATATTTGTGCAAAATTGCAAGTTTTATCAGTGTGCTCCTGTCTTCTCCTTCCACAAAATCATCATTCCTCCTCTGGTGCCCTGAATGCTATATAATTGAATAGGATTGAATTGAACTACTACTATTGATCTACTGTACATGTACATCCCATTAATGATGCCTGCCCTCTACTGGTGGAATGGAATAGCAACCCAACCCAACCCAACATTCTATTCTAGTGCTTTCTAAATATCATTTGGAGAAAAGAGGACGTGTTTTATGTTATTTGGAGATTCAGCAGTTTTGGGGGGTTTATGTTTATGGGGAAGTAGGGGTGAGGTTTCAGTGGGGTTTATTAAATGTTGTACAAGGAGAAGCAGCCGCAGTTTTCCATCCCATTCTGGAGAATATAGATGGACCTGCTATGCAGAGCTGCTACGGAGATTGGTATTATTAACATGCACAAATAGTTGGTGTTATTCATCCAAACATAACGCAGACAGAGGGGAGAGTTTTATATTTTATATTCAGTATAGTTTCAACTTTACATTATTCACAAACACATGTCTTGGCTCATCTAATGATGGGTTTGGGCTAGCAACAAAATCAGCAAACAGTATCAGTACATTGATGTATAACTGACTTGTAGATATACGGTAACTATCTTCATATCACACATGAACTGTGTATGAATAAGAGTCTCTGACTCTGGTGTTCCTGCAGCATGCATGAGAAGGTCATGAGAGCCGTCACAGGGGCACTGAACCCTGGATAGAGTAGCTCAGGAAATGTGGTCTCAGGGAATATGCAGGTGGGTGAGTCTGTTGCTGTAGGTGCCAGCCACCTCAAGTCCATAGTCAAAAGAGTGTGTGTGTGTGTGTGTGTGTGTGTGTCCGTCCTCTGGAACTACGCCCTCACACAGATTCCCAATAGCTGACAAGTCACAGGAAAGTCACACGTACATGTGCAGGTGTGTGTGTCCCTAGCTGACTGAGTGAGTGTGCGTGTGTGTGTATGTCTCTAGCTGACTGTGTGTGTGTGTGTGTGTGTGGATGTCTATAGCTGACTGTGTGTATGTGTGTGTCTGTCTCTAACTGACTGTGTGCGTGTGTCTAGCTGTCTATGTGTATGTCTCTAGCTGACTGTGTGTGTGTGTGTGTGTGTCTTTAGCTGACTGACTGTGTGTGTGTGTGTGTGTATGTGTGTCTGTCTCTAACTGACTGTGCGTGTGTTTCTAGCTGTCTGTGTGTATCTTTAGCTGACTGTGTGTGTGTGTGCGTGCGTGTGTGTCTTTAGTTGACTGTGTGTATGTGTTTGTGTGTGTGTGTGTGTTAGACACTACTAAGAGAGACACACACACACAGTGGATGTAGTCAGTGGAGGAGCTCATGTGAGCTGGCACAAGGCCAATGAGGATCTCTCTGCTAATCCAATCCCTGGATAGAGGGGCTCAGTGAATGTGGAGTGAAATGTGTGCAGGTGTGTGAGTGTGTCAGAGGAGACACTGTAGAAGGACAGAGTGCCGGCTGCCCAGTCCAGGTAAACTCCTACTCTTCTGGAGCCGGAGGAGGGGGCAGGTATGGCAGTCCGTTCATTATTGTGCCAGGCAGAGTATCTGTCAGGAGAGCAATCTAGACTCCAGGACTTAGCATTACGTCCCATTAAGACTCTACCACTCTCCCCTTTCCTCTTGATGCTTTTATAGACCATAGCTACATCAACCCCCTCCCCACTCCACTCAGCCTCCCAGTAGCAGCTTCCAGACACACTCTTTCTGCACAACACCTGAAACCAGTAAGTAAATCTCTCTGGGTGGTCAGGATACTTTTGCTCCTTATACACCCATGTGGCCTTTCTGTTTCCCTCAGAGAGAGAGATAAATCTGTATGCTGTGTTTGGGTCCAGTGTGAGTTTACAGGCATCTGTAGACAAGAGGAGGGAGAGAAACATCAGCATATACCAGAATATGGACACACACACACCACACATTCTGTACACTCACACAATTCTCAGCCCATACTAGCACACAGACACACACACGCTAGCCTGACATAGCCCGACCATAATACTGCTGTTCATCCGTATTCATGGTCTGGAGGTTCTTTAACCTGGCGCGATTATACTGCGGGGGGAGGGCATTCACTTTTGGTTTGAAACAATTGGACAGCTTGTCTAATCAGCGTCGCTTATTGGCCGGTAGACTCTCTACCGATATAAACACGCCCAAGAGGACCGTTCCCAGACCATGGATACGTATGAACATTCGTATTATGGGCGGGCTATGTCAGGCTACACACACGCATGCACATCAACACACACATATACACAGGAACAAGTAAGAATGTGTGAGAGAGAGAGAGAGAGAGAGAGAGAGAGAGAGAGAGAGAGAGAGAGAGAGAGAGAGAGAGAAGGAAGGAAAGTGCAGAGATGAGAAGGAAGAAGTGAAATTAAGAGGGAGGAAATTAAAAATGAGAGGAAGACAGAAGGAGCAGACAAGAGGAAGAAGAACGAAGGGAGTGAAAGAAGGAGAATGATAAAAAAGGAAAAGTGGCCAGAGGTGGAGGAAGGAAAGAATGAAAACCCACATAGACAGAAACATTTTTGCACACAAAGCTATAATACACGCACACACACACACACACACTATGCTATGATATGCACACGCTCATGTACGGAAGAGCAAGTGCTCCATCTTTTGCACGCACACACACACTGAGCACATGTTAACATTCAACAACAACTTTTTAGCAGAAGTTCCGTTTCTGTTTTTGTCGCTCTAATCGGGTTGCTTTTCTAACCTATGCAGAGAGGAAGGGAGCAAGCAGTGGCTCATTTACACAAGGTACTGAAAGGAGCCGTTTTGCATGTGTTCTCTCTGTGTGTGTGTGTGTGTGTGTGTGTGTGTGTGTGTGTGTGTGTGTGTGTGCGTGTGTGTCTGTCAGTAACTCACATTGTAGAAACTGCACTCTGGCTGATGAAGGCAGGACCGTCTGGACTGGCATCACTATTGAATCAGAAACAATTAATTGAATTCAGCATCTATCTCTTGTTATGATATGAGGCTCCAGCTTCTTACATCTGGAAAACTAGTCAGAAACTAACAGATTAACACAAAAGTGACTAAATAAAATATTGCAGGAAATGATAAATGTAGTAGAGATATGATTATGACCAACCAGCTCCAGAAGTCTTCAATGAGGTAACTTCCTGATTACAGAGATTCTCCAGCTGCTCCTTCAGTGTGGAGACGGACTTTGTCACAGCCTCAAAAGAGAGACTGTGGTTCACACAGGGGACAGGTACGTCTTGAGCCTCAGGTAAGTCACTAACTGACTGAAAGGTCTGCATGAATAACAGAGAGAGAGAGAGATCAAAGAGGGGTCTATGTACATTTGTGCATTTAGCAGACGCTTTTATCCAAAGCGACTTACATTTTGTCAATTATCAATTAGTTCAAGGCAATTCTCCCTGAGAGCAACTTAGGGTTAAGTGCCTTGCTCAAGGGCACAACGATGGCAGCCGGGATTCAAACCCCCAACTTCTAGACTACCAACCCACAGTCAGAGTCCTTAACCACTACACTGTAGGTCAGCTTGTGCCACCCTGGAGGCTAAGAATCAATCAAATCTGTTACTAAACGTTTCTGCTGACAATACTCAATGTAGGATTGTGTAGTCAATGGAGGAAGTCACTATCAAAATATAATGACTTAACTAGGCTGAGAATAGCCTGGGAGTTCCTATGCTCCTTCGCACATTTCACCCTGCAAAGCATTATGATGACAATGGCCATTTTCCTCGCCTGCTTTCAGTATCCAATCACAGTACAAAAATGGACTAGCATGGCCCTCGATTGCATTTTACGTCACATGGTGGCTCTGGTATTAGCTCGGAGCTATTTATAGACGCTATGATAGACATTTCTAGCACCCAATTAACGGCTCTGGACAATCATGGACAACACTTCCGCTATGAGACAAACTATTGGTGGGTCTCCAGAGAGAATATCACTTGTGATTTTAGTTTGCCATTCGCCAGGCTAGGGTGAGAAGGTAGAAATCATGTTATAATTCAAATAGTAAGCTGCATACTAAATCAAATGGGGATGCATGCTTCCAAAAATATTTAAAATATGATATCTACAGCTAGGAGGCAGTGATGAGCTTGTGAATGCAGACATTTTATTCTGGAACATGTAATTTACAATCCCAATTACTTCCAGAAGATATGTATAAGTCACAACAAGTGGGAGAAAGTAGACATTTTAATTAAATCCTGCAAATGGGAGCTTTAAAAAAGTCTATTAAATACTATACTTCACTTGACAATGTGGTGAAATAATTAAATTACCTTGAGGAAATGGATGTGATCATCTGTGTGTGAAAGTTGCTCCAGCTCAGCATCTCTCCTCTTCAGTTCAGCAATCTCCTGCTCCAGTTGCTTCTGGAGTCCTTCTGTCCCACTCACCTCAGCCTTCTCCTGAGCTCTGATCAACTCTGTCACCTCAGAGCGCCTTCTCAAAATGGATTGAATCAACTCAGTAAAGAACTTCTCTCTGTCGTTCAATGCTGTCTGTGCAGAGCTCTGGTAGGCGAGAGACAAACATAAGTAAATGAGACCATCTAAAGCAGCTCAGTCACTAAACCAGGCTTTGGAAGCTACATAGTTTGATCCAGTTTTCCAGGCATTTTAAGAATATAAAATATAAAACACAAATACAATTGAGATTAATTAAGACACATTTCATCATTTTATGATTCAAAATGGTTTGGAGTACAGCTCAGACTGGAGTTGTACTCAGAGATTCAGCAGGATAGCAAAACACCCCCCCCCTCCTCCTCAGCCTGACATAGCCCGCCCATAATACGAATATTCATACGTATCCATGGTCTGGGGACGGTCTTCTGGCACGTGTTTACTTCGGTAGAGAGTCTACCGGCCAATAAGCGAAGCTGATTAGACGAGCTGTCCAATCGTTTCAAACCAGAACTGAATGCCCTACAATCGCGTCAGGTTAAGAGTCAGTTTCTGTAAGAATCATGCGGGTGGTGATACAAACCCTCTTCATATTCCCTTCAAATTTTGAATACCAGTAGACATGTGCCTAAGAAGGACAAAACTGTATTTTTAAACATTGAGAATGTTCCTAACAAAAGTTAGGGCTTCCCAAAATTTCAGCATAATTTTGAGGTACTGAAAATTCCAGTTTTTGCCTTCAAATATCTCATTGCGCCTTGATCTTACCATCCTGAAATTTTGGCACATAAATGTTGGGGAAATAAACCTTTGAGTAATGATGTCACTTCTGTGGCAAATTGAAGGCACTGTCCTTAAGGGCCTCTTCAAAATTGGACCTTTTACATTTTTGTACCATTTTCGTGTGCCTCTCACAGTTCATATGACACTCAAAACCTTATTAGTTTGTGATATATATTCACTTTGGAACTTCCTCTTTTAGAATTTGAATAAAATATATGGGCATGAATTGGTGATGTTAAGCTAGAGGCAATTATTTTAGGGAAATATGAAATGAAGTGCCATTTTAGATGCTCATAGCTCTGTGCGCCATCACTCAAAACAGTTGAAATTTGCCTTACTTTGTTCGTCTGCACTCATATTATCTGTGGTCCAAAGATCTAGGTGGCTTTTTGTTCTATCACCGAGTAAATTAATTTTATTTACAGCAGATTTGCACCTATGATAACTTCTATGGAGGGTTGTGCTGACTAACCAGAGACGCCAAAGCTCTAACCCTGTTTGAGCCGTTATCAGCCTGTAGATGTGGTGGCACAGTGGTTACATCACAGACTACCAATCAACAGACCAGGGTTCAATTCCCAAGCATCACATTATTTATTATTATTTATTGCTTTGAGTAAGCAAATTATTAGGCAACATTACTTGATTAGATAAAGAAGGCTACCACTCAAATATATTGCAAACAATACAAAAGTATCAACATTAAGTGTCTTGCTCAGGGGAGTAAGAGGACAGTCAAGTATAGAACCACCAGCTTATCAGCTTACAAGTGTGCTAGGCTGTTTTTTTACACGTTGTGCTATCAACACTCAATTGATGCTGCGTATACTTTTATTCTTTGAAGATGTAGTCTTTAAATCCAAAATTTTGATTTGAAATATGAAAAGACACTTGTGCGCTTTTATAAAATCACTTTTGTGTCTTTATAACTGTTTGCTAAACCTATTATTCTTGGGAATGGTCTCCTTTGGGGCATTACTAAAGGTAATTGACCAATATCAAATCAATTGTCTGTAAATGTATCACTTTGTTTGAAACAAAAAAAGTTGAATACACCCCTCAGACAATCTAACTATTCAGCTTGGACATTGCTCACAGAATCTATTTCAAGACTCAGAACATAAGGATAACACATCCCTCTTCAGATCTAATGACTGTAAACTTAAAGGTGCCCCACCACACAAAGCCGTTTTTACCTGTTGCTTTTGGTATAGAATAGTTCTATATGACCTCAAGTTACACAGTGCATGTGAAAATGTAATACTGTCTTCGCTATAGGCAATAGCCCATTAAAAGAAATATGCAAAGAAATTAGGTCAGTTTGAATCCATGATCAGTGCTACGTAGTATAGACAACGTTACAGCCATTGGCTGACTGAGGAGAATTATCGCCCAATCCATGCTCTCCTGTATTTGACTAAAGCCCGCCCCTTGAAATACTCGCGAAAAAGAAGGAATATCCATGAAATGGTAACAGGCAACTTGTCAACTTGGCGAATTCAACAGTCTTGGTAAGTGTAATCTGACTGTGGATGTAGGCTAACAGTCGGCTACTCTTGCAATAAGTATCTGATTATGTTGGCTACTGTGACATCCTGACTATGTAGTAAGCTTACCTTTGCAAAGTGGCCGTTTACAATCTGCAAGCTAGGTTGGTGCAGATATCCTCTTTCTCATTTTCATGATAATATTCCAAGTTTTTTTTTTTCCGTACCTCGCAATTCGCACTTAAAACTAATGTAAATATTCGTCCATGTGCTTTACAACGTCGAGCTTCAGCAGCGAATCAGAGCGCAGCCCATTGTAACAGTGGGAAAAAAAACCGGAAGAACCGCATGAAATTTTCGAAGGCTATTCCTACAGGCTGCAAACGATCTCATTACGGTCTCCTTGGACCGTTCTCAGTCCAAGTGAAGTCACATACCCTATTTGTAGACCTCAAAGAACAATTTAAATTACCTGTAGTGGTGTGGCATGGCACCTTTAAATATACTTTTTCTTGAACATCACATTAGACTTAGAAACACTTGTGCAGAAGTGTTCCTTCCTACTATAAGCAGTACTTTTGACAAGCTTAAGAAGAGTCAGAGTCAAACCCATGGTAAAAATCAAGTATACAAGAACATTATCTGTGCTGCCAATCAATTAGCAGACACAATCTCCAGTGAAGGGTGAGTCTGACCATGTGTGTAGAACTACACTTCTCTGTAATGGTGACTCAAAATGTCAATTACCCATAACCACCAGTGGCATCAAGGTAACCCTTATTGAGTTGCTTAGAGTGAGACATAGTGTTCAGACATCAACTACACTAAATGTTTGTTATCCAGCAATCTCCATGCTTGTGCAATCGAAAACAGCAACAATTCTCTTGTTGAACACAATCACTTGGCAGTTTGAAATCATCATTGTCTTGTCACACATCTATTCCTACCAATCTGTGGGAAAATTCAAAATTCATCTGATTTCAGTACATGGCAGATAATGCTGGCGGTTTTTCCCCACTATTTAGATTCAGTGTTTATTAGCAAGTCATGTAATTTCTCACTCTTTCCTGGACATTATACACTGGCAGTTCTTTAGGGTTAGACATTGCATTTTACAGAGTGTGTTTTTCTTGATCACAATAAAAATAAATACACATGATGAAAAGACTATGGAGAGTGTATGTCATTCAATTTGGTCTATTTGTGAGTGACTTTTCGGCACCTATTCTGTCTCAAAAAAATATTTGTCATAGCAATTTGGCCCAAAATAGATGAATGTCTTTCCTAAATGTGCACTTTTGATTATGTAGCCACACATCTCAAGGGAAGGTGTGCAAAATTATACCTCAATATCTCAAATATTTCTAAGAAAACTATGCCTTCGAATGAACCCACTCCCTATTCCAAAAAAATATTTGGAAACTTCAAACTATAATACAACCAAAACTCTTGGAGACTCAAGCATGCCTTTGTATGTTTGTCAGGTGCCTCCAACTGGCTTTTTTTTTTTTTTTCCAGCTTTGTCCACATGATGGTGCTGTTTTCAATTTCACGTATTTCTAGAGGGCCTATCGATGTATGTAATTTATGCAGTTAATAAATGCCATTTAATGGTTAATAAAGCAAAATGCCTCCAAGATATTTAGAATACAAATAGATTAGATACATGTCAACATAATAAAAATTGTTTCAACCTTTTTTACTGATGGTGCACAAAGATATGGTCGTCTAATTTCAATTTCAATTTCATATTTGCCAAATGAAACATCCTCTCTATCAGTACTTGCAAATTTTGCAATCTTCAACCAATTAGATTTCAAAACAGGACCTCCCAATGTGCTCATATCTTTATGAATGAGCAAGGTTACATGTTTGCACAAGCAGTGAGAGGCCCCAAAACAAGGCTCCAAAACTGAAAAGTTGAGTTTTCAATGGCCACCTAATGGCTGTAAGTTGAACTAGTGACCATCATAAAAATATGTTTCAAAACTCTTGGACCCATGCTCTGATTTTGCCAAATGTCAGAGTGCTGTCTTAAAAGCCCACTGAAATATGGACAGGCAAAGTTGTGCATTTTGAAAAGCATCAAATTTCCACCTTTGCCATGTGTCATTTCAAAAGTCCCTAGTTTTTTTTAGGAAAGGTCCAAAACATTTAAATTGTTATTTTTAAATATCTATCCCATATATGTATCTATGAGAATTTTTTCATTGAGATCTGAAGAGGGTTTGTATCAGCCCCTATGGAATACCGAGTCTTACAGAAACTGATTCTTAAAGAACCTCCAGGCCATGAATACGGATCAACAGCAGTATTACGGGCGGGCTCGGGCGGGCTATGTCGGGCTATGTCGGGCTATGTCAGGCTACCCCCCCCACCCCCCCCACCCCCCCCCCCCCAAAAAAAAAAAAAAAAAAAAAAAAACATGAACAATAACATGAACTGGGAAAGTTTTAGCCTAGAAATGTACACTCTAGCTGCAACAGGTAGATTTGCTCAGCCAGTATGTCTAGCAGCAAGCCATGGGGAATTTGATCGGTTGGACACCGTTGGTATTCACTAATCACAATGTTCTATGTGTTAAGGGCAGGCTTTGCCATACATAAATTGGTATTTACATCTTTTCCGTTCCGGTCATACGCTATCCTACTGCGTGCAGAAGCAGTTTGAAAGATAAAGTTCCTCCCACAATTGCGTTCGATCTATCTATCGATTATACATTTACTGTTATAGGATGGTTTGGCAGGCTAGGAAAATTTCTCAAAATTGTGTGAGTTGGCATGGAATAACCAACATGCATGTGTCAGTTGTCCAGTGAAATGGAGAACCGATTGAACTCCAACATGGCAGCCAGCAGTTTTCTCTCCTCCTGTGGTGGTCAGTCAGGCAGGACCCTACTCACCTTGATAGTGTCCACAGTCTTCCTCAGCTCCAGCAGCTCCTTCTCTCTCTCCCGGATTCTCTGCTGTAATCTCCTCTGCTTTTCCCCCAAGTGGGTCTGTGTCAATCACACACATCACATCACAGCTATGGTATAGTTTGTTAACAGATTCCTTTCATCAACCTATTGCCTATTGCAAGGTGCTATCATAACCTCAGATAAATGAATAATATCATCCATTCTTCTTCTATAACGTTACATTTGTCTTTGTTTGTGCCCGAACAAAATATGAGAATTCCCCCTCCTGCAAAATCCCACTTTAACCAGTGATCATAACATAAGATATTTTCTATCTGTGGAGAAAGCATACTGCAAGAATAACAACCCCTGCAACAGTTTTTTCACCATGGTCTGAAAATAAAATTAACATGTCATTCATAAGAGGAAAATAACACAACCACTTCCCATATCTCCCATAACGTTAGTTTTCCCAGGCCTATGGTAAAATATCAAATTGAATTGAAAGTTAGAGCTATGTACAGAACTATGTGCAGATCATCTGTTACATTTCAGTCGGTAACATTAGGTAACGTTAGTAGGCTATATTTTACCTTATAATTATCTTATAATACTTTAGGCCATGCTTACCTGTTTCTCCTTCCTTTCTGCAGAGGCAGACACAGTGTCATGGCCTTTATGCTCATCCACCAAGCAGAGAAAACAGACAAAACATTGGTCTGTAACGTTATGACAAAACACCTCGAGAGGTTTCTCATGTTGGGAGCAGATCCTCTCCTGTAGTTGATCTGTGGCATCAACTACCTTGTGTTTTCGCCCAGGATTAACTTCATTGTGAGTTTTATAGTGAGTTTCACAGTAAGACAAAAGACAATCCAAACAGGACTTCACAGCTTTGAGTTTTCTCCCAGTGCAGACATCACACTCCACATCTCCATGTTCAGCCATTTGAGCAAGAGTAACGTTAGCATCTTCGATTCTGGTCTTCCTCACTTGATCCACAAGCTCTGCAACAATATGATTTTTTTTCAAAACGGGTCTAGGAATGAATGTCTGTCTGCACTGAGGACAGCTGTAAACTCTCTCCTGATTCCAGAAGCCGTTAATGCAGCGCATACAGTAACTGTGTCCACAGTTTAGAGTCACTGGATCCTTCAGGAGGTCAAGACAAATCGCACATGTGAAAAGGTCCTCATTATTTGGAAATGCTTCAGCCATCGTTATGTTTTTGCAGCTCCTCGTGCCTCCATACAAGTTTTCGTGGGCGTTATCAAGTGTTGCGTGTTCACGCTATGCCGTGCTAACAGCCTGCAACTTCCTAGTTGCGCTGGGGGCGTGTTCATGTAGCCTTGTCATGACGCACCTTTTTTCAATAATTGGGCTACAAAGATAAAGCGAGCAAAGTCTGGTCGGGGGTGTAATAGTTGTTTTGGTTTTTGTTGTTTTCATTAATATAATTGGATTATCCTAAAAAAAAAAAAAAAATTAAAAAAATTTAGCCAGGATGACTACTAGGCCTACTAGCCTACTATGTCATTCTGTATCACATGATGTGTGTGAATGATAGCACAGTGCAAGGGCTTGGGTCGAAAGGGTTTTATTTCTGCTTTATTTCAAAGTCAAAATACATCTTTTTTTATTTAAATACAATCGGAAATTCATCATAATTTATTAGCCTACAAATGAAAAAAAATGTGAGGATATAAAAGGGGAAGACGTCTTGAATGGGAAATCAAGTTTACTTTTGCTTTCATTGCTGACATTGAATTTATATTCGGAGATGGTAAAATACAAGACTGTGGTAGGCTTTGTTCAAATGATTCGAAGTCTCTGAACCATTCTGAACCATTTACTATTACCAGAGCCATTATGGATCTAGCTATTATTAGCCCCTATATAAACTATTCAATGTTTTCATTCCTAAATACTCGCTGAAAAGATCCGCTGGTGTGATACGAATTCACCAAGCACAATGGGCTTCTAAAGACAATGAGAAATGTATCTGTCATTGGCTAATTTGGCGTTACACCCAGAACACACCCATGATTAATTAATCAATTCCCATTAATCATTTCCCACTGTGAACTTGTGGCAGTAGTTATTAGCCATTGGGCTAATTTTCAACCGCAGTCCACTGATGGCAAGGTGTTTAGATAACCTTTGTGATAGACAAGGTCAGAATTTTCCAGCCCTACTAGTCTCATCCCCCATTCCTCCTCTGGTGCCCTGATTGATATGTTTATATCAATGGGATTTAATTGAGCTATGTCTCTATTTCCTATTAATGATGCCTGCTAGCCTGACATAGCCCGCCCATAATACCAATGTTCATATCATGAATACGGATGAACAGCAGTATATGGTCGGGCTATGTCAGGCTAGATGCCTGCCCCCAACTGGTGGAATGGAATGGCATCCCAACCCAACATTCTATTCTAGTGTTTTCGAAATATCACCTGGTGATACAGGGGTGATGTTTTTTGAGGTTATTTATTATTTGTTTATTGTTAATGTTATTTGGATATACAGGGGTGATTCTTTTTCTGAGGTTTACTAAATGTAATTTTGAGATACAGGGATGAGTTTTAAGAGAAGTTATTTGGATATACAGTAGTATTAGGTTTATGTAATTACATTGGGAGGTGGGAGTGAGGTTTCAGCGGGGTTTATTAAAAAGTTTATATTGTACAAGGAGCAGCAGCAGCTTTTCATCCCATTCTGGAGCATATTGATGGACCTGCTGTGCAGAGGTGCCACAGCGCCTCCTTGTGGTTGGCAACAGCCGCAAATAATGGGTGTCACACCTACCCATAACCCAGACGCAAGGAGGGGGTTTGTGGGTATAAGTATTGAGCTCAGGAATAGAGCGCGTGTTCTATCAATAATCGTTGGAATGCGCTGCTGGCTTTACAGGTGAATCCCACACAAAATGCTGAAAGTAGCGGTCTTTCTTACCGCTGAACTTCGTAACAAAGATTGTTCCTTGCCATCAACAGTATAAAAGGGAAAGGGCTTATGACAACTAGCTAATTTTCAGATGTCAATTTCCGCCGTGAGACTACTAACAAAGCACCGTTGTTTTTTCAATGGCAAGTGTGTAAGCGTGAACCGAAACATGGCGGTCCAAACAAATGGAGCGTCCGCCCTCTTCATGAGCTAAAATATATTCAGTATGGTTACAACCTTCTACAACTGGGATCCATAGATCCATGGGCACTTTTATACTATGTGTGAGCAGCAGGGGGAAGAGCATTGCACTAAGCGCACAGCCTTGACAAAGTGCTACAGCCAACTCAATTGTAGAGATAAAAAAGACACATCTATCACAGAAAGATAATAATGTATTTACAAGTAATAGTAAGGTGTTAGATGCCCAGGCACTCATGACAAATTGGTGGTGCAACAATAAGCATCAAATGTAAGTCAGATGGAGCCCAACACCGGCCTGTCAAGGTAGAGGTCATCTTGGGAAGCACTTTGAGCTTGCTTACTTGTTGGAGGCAGGGTCGTTGCAACAGGACAGGCAAACCAGGCAATTGCCTGGGGCCCCAGGCTGAAGGGGGCACCAAGATTGAATGTTTAATTATTTTATACAAATAATTTTATTGAAGGGCCCATGTCCTGTTTGCCTGGGGCCCCCTAAGTACCTTGAAATGGGCAGATGACAGGTGGACGCACCTGTTGGAAAAGGATCTCATGTGATCGTACAAAGGGACACTGAGGAGCAAGTCCAAACCACAAACCCTGCATAGAGGGGCTCAGTGAATGTTGAGTGGAATGAATGCAGGTGTGTGAGTGTGTCAGAGGAGACGCTGTAGAAGGACAGAGTGCCGGCCGGCCAGTCCAAATAAACTCCTACTCTTCTGGAGCCAGAGGAGGGGATAGGTATCTCAGTGTGTTTATTATTGTGACTGGCAGAGTATCTGTGAGGAGAGCAGTACAGACTCCAGGACTTGGCATTACATCCCATTATGATGCCATCACTCCTTCCTTTCCTCTTAATGCTTTTATAAGTTACAGCTATATGAGAGCTAGTCCCGCTCCACTCAGCCTCCCAGTAGCATCGTCCAGACAGACCCTCTCTACACAACACCTGAGGACAGGAGTCAAATCTATCTAGGTGGTCAGGATATGACTGTATCATATCTACTCGTGTCACCTTTCTGTCCCACTCAGAGAGAGAAAAATTTCTGTATGCTGTGTTTGGGTCCAGTGTGAGTTTACAGTCATCTGCAGACAAGAGGAGAGGAACATATCCATCAGAATATGGGGAGAGACAGCTGCTCCTCACACAAACACACACACACTCACACACACGGTAGGGATGGAGTGAGGGAAGAAAAAGAGGAGCAGAAGTGTAAAGGACAGACAGAGAGAAAAGGGGGGATAAAGGAGTAATAGAAAAGAGGGGATGAGAGAATGAAGACGAAAGGGAGAGAGGAGTGAGATGAGGATGACAGAAAGATGACTGAAGGGAAGAGTGACTGACCACAAGGATAGGAGGATCAAAGAGAATGAGGTTTATAGGAGATTTATACACACACTCTTCCTGGACATCATGGTGGAAGAAATACACACACACAAAGACACAGTAGAGTTAAAACATAGCGATGACATAGGGATAATGAAGAGTGACTGCATTAAAGATTTAGGTAATATCTAGACGCATTGTAACTTTATTGCCTAGAAATTTCATTGCCTAGAACTCATTGAGATTGATAAATGACATTTTCCGGAGTAAAATTTCACAAGCTTTTCCATGCCTCCTAGAGGCAGATATCCCACTTGCAAGATCTGTGGGAGCCTCCTCTCCAGTTTGTTTTGGTTAGCAAGCAAGCTAGGTCACGTGACTAAGCTGGCGTGACTAAGCATTCAACTGTCGATACATTTTGATAGTGGCTTGCTCCATCGGCCATGCAATTCTACGTGGAGGATTATTAACATTTTTTATATGCTTTGTTTGGTTCTTAGCCTTAGCAACCAGACTTTCATAGGATCTCTTTAAAGTACAAGTCAAATACAAAACAAACCATGTTTGTAATGAAAAAAGGCCAATAAACATCCACACACAAGGTATCTAACACACATTCACACACACATTTTTGATTGATCACATTTACAGTAAATAATAAATCATGAATCAATAGGGCTACTTACATCTCAGCAAACATGATCGTGCTCTGACTAAAACACCCTGGTCAGTTCTGTAAGAGAATTTGACAGATGTCCATCATTGTTATTTTTCTGTTTGTTCCAGCTGAAATGTGGGTCATTTATTATGTATTATCTTAGTCTCTACTGAAACTAGTCCACTGTTGCACACATTTCTGCTAACTGTACGTTCAGACTGCAAGCGATAAATTTCCAAGAGTTACCGAAGACCCCCAAGAAACATTGCTTGAGCACAGCAACAAAAACGGCAAAGTTGGCCATTCTTCACTACAGGAGTCACACCGGTAAATTGACATTCTGATTGGTAGTCGACGAACCGCATCATAGCCCATTACATAAAGTTAACCGAAGTCGACCAAGTTTTGTCACCCACCACACCTGCCGTTTTTGTCGCTGAAATCACCTCTCTACCGACAAAGTCAATTGCTTCCATCGCCCGTTTCGCCTGAATCGCTTGCTGTCTGAACGTACAGTAATAACCAAACAGCTTCTTGCCATAGGATTTATGGATATATCATAATATTCACTATGCACTGTTACTTGCCACGTCTGCACTATAAGATTTTGCAAACCATGTTTAGGTATTGAGAGCTAGAACAGGCTTTTGCTAGCCTGATAAACCAGCCTAAATGTGAGATTGGATGTCTATTTAGTCTGGCCCCGATGAATGGATACAACGGGAGATTGTTGATGAGCATAACCCGTTGTCTTTCAAACCATATCTGTGCGTATAGGCCAACGCTCTGTCGTTTCTCCCTCGAAACCCCGCCCGCTTTGATTCAAAACACATCTCTGCGTTATGACTGGTTTTGCCAGATTCCTGGCATTCTGGCAGAATTGGAGAATGATGCGAGGCTAGACCCACTCGCAGACAAAAGATTTTGGCGTCCAGCGGGTGGTGCTAGTTTACTAGGCTAGGCTTTTGCTGAATTACTTCTTTCCATGCTAATGGAAAGTGGCTTTCAAAACACAACCAATGGAGACGGATAATGTCTGAACATGCAGATTTCTTACTAAACCTACTTAAGCAACTCCAGAGTACAAACAGGATCCTCCAGCCTAGCAGATAACAGCTTCAGTTCTGATATCTCAAGATGATTGTTGATCATGTCCAGCTCTTTTAGACAGCATGGGTTTGATGTCAGAGCTGACGCTAGACATGCACAACCCCTCTTTGTGATGAGACAACCAGAGATTCTGAGAGAAAGGGAGTGACATAATTGTTAAGGTTGATATGACATGAATTGTGTGTTTGTGTAGGAGAGAGAGAGAGAGAGAGAGAGAGAGAGAGAGAGAGAGAGAGAGAGAGAGAGAGAGAGAGAGAGAGAGAGCATATAAATGTGTAAATGTGCCAGTGTGGTGAATAGATACATGTGGTATGGTTCACTTTAACAAAGAACAAAGAGGCATATGGAAATAAATTAATAAGTGATTGATATGGTATTGTGATCAGGAGCATTTCTGAAAAGATTTTAGAGATGTGTGGATGTCCTGTTGTCACTGTAACTACCACCCACCTTAATATCTGCAGTTTGCAGTGTGAACTAGACAGTCCTTTAGTGAGAAGCTCAACTCCAGAATCTCCCAGTGCATTTTTACTCAGGTCCAACTCTAAGAGGAGTTTGCACACTGTAGGATAGTAGCCACAATTCCATAGGACTTGTCTGTGAGTTTGCAATCTGTGAGTCTGCATAATAATAAAAAAAACAATAACAACAAAAAGTATTATCTCAAAGACGTATAAACAAATATGAATTACAGATTTTTCCCAAAAGCTTCTGAAAAGCATTGCTAACTAGTTAACAACTCTGTTGTTTACAATGCAATGGATTTGAGAAAAAGAGTCAAGGACGGACCGGCTGTTATGCATCTTTGTTTTTTTGGTTTGTGCTTGTATTTTTACAGATAAACTCTCCCTACAGCTCCCAAAGACTGTGGTCCACGGCACCAATCTAGCATATTCCCTCTCTCCGGACAGATGAGCTGCTTCATAATGGCTTGCTATGTGTACTGTACGTCCAAAAATGTCCTTTTCCCAAAAGCTTCTGAAAAGTATTTCTAACCAGTTAACAACCAATTTAACATATACTGCATTACTGACAGAGCTCCCCTACAGCTCCCCAAGACTGTGCCACCGGTCTGCGGCACCAATCTTGCATATTTCCTTTCTCTAGAGGAGCTAGCCCATACGAAAAAGATTTACATGAAACTTACATTTTTCCTACATTTTGTATAAGAATCTCATGTATATTTTATAGGGGATTCAAAGCTCATACAAAATCCATATAAAATGCACATACTGTGAAACTTCATTGTACAATGTTTTTGTTATGTTGTATAAGAGTCTTATATGGGGTTTATAGGGGACTCAGGCCACATGCAAAATCCATATAAAATCCATATAATGTGAAACTTATACAACTTTGCACCATGTAAGAATTGTATATGACACGTCCCATGTGAAAAAGATAAACTTTACCATGTTTTAGGCCTATATGTTGTATAAGAATCTCAGGGTGTGTAGGGCAGTCAACCCACATGCAAAATGCATTTGCAATGTTTCTATATGTTTATGTTTTATGGGATTCACACATTGGTAAAATTAAAGGAATACTTTAACTTTTTATGAAAATTGGTCAGTCATCCTCTTCCGTGAAGTTACATATGTGGGTAAAATCATTTTGGTCTGGCAATCCAAATTTTAGCTTTAGCAAAGAGTTGCTATCTGGCTACTTTACATTCCAGCACCTATGCTAAACTAAAACGCATGCACTAGGGACAAAATGCTTTTACCCACATATGTAACTTCAGGGAAGAGGGTGAATGATTAATTTTCATAAAAAGGTGAAATATTCCTTTAATTTCACCAATGTGTGAATCACATAAAACATAGAAACATTAAATAAAACTTTTCCAAATGAGAAGTTATAAGCTTCATATATGCAATGTATTTTGCATGTGGTTTGGCAGTTGTACAAATCCCATCTGAGATTCTTATACAACATAAAATACATATAAGATTCTTATAGGATATTGACATCAGATATTAGGCCACTGACAATTCACAAATTCACATATTAAAAACCTATGTGTGAGGATGCCGTGGCTCAGTGGCTGGAGCGTCAGATCATTACTCTGGGGACCCGGGTTTGATTCCGACCCGAGGTCATTTCCCCATCCCACCCCATCTCTCTCTCTCTCCCACTTGTTTCTTGTCATCTCTACACTGTCCTATCTAATAAGAAGCTTAAAAAAAACATATGTGTTTTATATCATATTCTTTATACATGGGAAATGGTAGGTGTTGTTGCCACATTTTGTGTCAGACAGCTGTGGTCTAGTGGTTAGGGCTTACGACTTGTAACTATAAGGTTGGCAGTTCGATTCCCGTCTAATGCATCATTTAAACTATCAGTAGGCCTACTCTTCGGCATGCAGTCCACTGTACCAGTATAGGTAATTACACCGTCTGCCGTGTCCCACCAATTCCATGTGGGTTAATTATATTCTTATCAAAATATAAAGCCTGCATAGTTTTATATCAATTTCATGTATGTTACATGTATGTTTCATACACAAATCTATATATGTAATTTGTGTGTCTCATATACTGAAACTTAATGGTCCTTATAATTTACTTATTCAAATCATATATATTGTGTGCTTCATTCATATATGGCTTAAATGAGAAACGGGCCACTTTTGTAGTATGTGCCTTATAAGATTTGGATAGTAACATATGTTTCTGGCTGGAAAGGTTTTTATATGTTTTTATATGACACTTCTTATAAGTTTCATATGAATCTTTTTCATATGGGAGAGTAAGGAGAAACAGTCATTTATTGATCCAAAAAGTGCAATCGACTCTTAATCTGCTAAAAAGATAAAGGTAAATTAAGCTAAAATAGTTGCATAGTCCCCCTTTAAGACAACCTTAAACCTTTATTTTAAAATATGTGCAGCTCACCGAGTGTTAACTGGTGTTTGGTGATGTTGCAAAACAATTATCATTGTGTAAGACAGTTCCTATCCAGCTTGATATGCCTTTCTGTTGTACTAGTTACTACGCTGAAAAAATAGTTGCAGAATATTCAAAATACCACATGAAATGTGACAGACACTGTATTTTTATATTTCTATAATAACATATTTTGGAAAATCAACAGGTACCTCTAACCATTTGGTGAGCAGCACATGTTTTAAAATTAAGGTTTACTGTATGGTTGTTTTATAGGACATTATCAGACATGCACATAGCAATTCATTATGAAGCAGACAAGGGGGGATTATAAATGTGCCAAATATCCTGGACGGGAATAATTGTCAAAATATTGGTGTCGATGATTCTTTTCATCCTAGACACTCCAGAAAAGGCTAAACATGCTAAAAAGTGAACTTCCCTTTAAGTTCATTAATTAAAAAAATAAAAATCCATCAGAAACTCACTGTGCCTTTCTGCAGCACCTCACAGCTGGGATCAGTCTTCTGCGTCCCTCATCTGATGTGTTGTATTTCTTCAGGTCAAATTCATCCAGAACCTCCTCAGACATCAGAAGTATATGGGCCAGTACTGAACATTGAGCAGGAGACAACTTCTGATTGAAGTTATTAGATGACAGGAATGTCTGAACTTCTTTGTGCAGGGAATGGTCCTTCATTTCAAACAAGCAGTGAGCAAGATTAATGCATCTTCCTGGGGAGAGATCCTCACTATTAAGTTTCTTCATGTACTGACAAGTTTGTTTAATACTCTTTGATGTGTTGTGTATTTTGTGAAAGAGACCTTGCAAAAATTTCTGATTTTTCTCCATTGAGATTCCCATCAGGAACCGAAGAAAAAGATCCAAGTGTCCATTCCTGCTCTTCAAAGCCTCATCCACTGCACTTTTCAGCAACACATGCAGATAATCTTGTGATTGTAAGCCCAGCACAGATTTAAATGATGATACAATAGCTTTTGGTCTATGTTCTTCACTTAAAAGGGATTTCAGTGGCACAAGGTTCTGAGTCATATAAGAGTAAAACACAAACACAGCTGCCAGGAACTCCTGGATGCTCAGATGCACAAAACAGTAGACCTTCTTCTGATGAAAAAGAGATTCTATCTTGAAAATCTCAGTGCACATACCAGAGTACACAAAGGCTTCATGGAAATCAATACCACACTCTCTTAGGTCTTCCTCATAAAAAATTAGGTTGCTATTTTCCAAATTCTTGAAAGCCAATTCTGCTAGCTTCAATATAATTTCTCTCTGAGATTCAACATTTTTCTTTTTTGCCATTTCAGTTAAACTTTGATATTTCTCATTCTTTGTGGTGGTCTGAATGAGTAAGAAGTTTATGAACATCTCAGTCAGAGTCTTCGGGATGTACTGGCTGGTGTCCTGTTCCAGCATCTCCTGAAGCACAGTGGCAGACATCCAACAGAACACTGGAATGTGACACATGATGTGGAGACTCCTGGATGCCTTAATATGTGAGATAATTCTGCTTGCCCGATTTTTATCACCAATTCTCTTCCTGAAGTACTCTTCCTTCTGTGAATCATTGAATCCACGCACTTCTGTTACCTGATCAATATACTGAGCAGGAATTTGACTGGCTGCTGCTGGTCGTGAGGTTATCCAGATGAGTGCAGAGGGAAGTAGACTTCCCTGAATGAGACTTGTTATCAGAATGTCCACTGATGATGTTTGTTTTATATGTGATAACGTCATGTTCTTTTCAAATTTTAGTGCCATCTGACTCTCATCTAAACCATCAAAGATGAACACAACCTTACAGTCTTTATATTCATCATCATTCAGCTCTTTCAGAATAGGGTGGAAATCAAGCAAGAGACTATGAAGACTGTATTGATCATTCTTGATTAAATTCAGCTCACGGAAAGAAAGGGGAAACATAAAATCAACGTCTTGATTGGCTAAACCATCTGTCCAGTCAATAATGAACTTTTGCACTGAAACAGTTTTTCCAATGCCAGCAACACCTTTAGTCATTACAGTTCTGATACGTTCCTCCTGTCCAGGTATTGGCTTGAAGATGTCATTACAGTTGATTGGTGTGTCTTCAGTGATTTGTGCTCTGGATGCTGACTCTAATTGCCAAACCTCATGTTCCTGATTCACCCCTTCACTCTCTCCCTCTGTGATGTAGAGCTCTGTGTAGATCTCACGTATGTGAGTTTCTGATTTGGTGATGCCTTTAGAAACATTCCCAAATCTCTTTCTCAGACTGGCTTTATGAATTTCCGAAACTCTTCCCAGGACCTCCACCACTGTTTGAAATAATTAAGGATATTTGATAACACTTTCTATGAACCCAGTATTCGTAAAGCATTATAAACATTTTCATTATGTGCTATAGTTAGTGGTGGGCCATTAACGCACTGTGTTAAGTCTCATTGTGCTTAAGAGATTCTTATAGGGAGATAAATAAAATATCTCCTTTAATCTATTCTCAAAGTTTCTATTGCATTGCAAAAGAGTAAGCAGTAAAGGTGCCTGCTGCCTGAAAGTAACACCCATTGCCAAAGTAGCTTTTGCTAGAACCTCATTCTTTTAAGTCCTCAGGCCATGTTAAATTCATGTTGAAATAAACTATGACGTAGTATAGTAGGGATATGTTAAGTTTAGTCTAAACTGGTGGGCCTATTCTTGGTTAGGGTTGTTAGGGTGGTCAGAAATCATAATAAGCAGTGTGGGCAGATATCAATGAAATGCATCTCAGAGTGTAGCCTACTTTAAAAGTACAAATCTAAACTATAACTCAGTATTTATTTTTTAATTTGTAAAGGTTGCAAGGTGCCAGGTCATGCCTGCTCGTTGCGTGGAATTATTTTTAGTAGGATTACTGTTGGCACACTGACTGCATGTTGTGTTACATCTAAAACTAGGAAACCCAAAATAATAAGTAGAATGCACCCATACAGTGCTGTGTCACATTCATCTCATTATCAAAGGCAGCAGTAGGTTTAAAATATATATTATAGTAATTGACTCAAAACAGTTAATAGATTTTGATGTAAAACTGGAGTTAGTTATCTAAAAGGCACAGAAACCATTTCTAATGTGCCACCTGGCTTGAGAAACCCGCTCTCAAATATTTACTTTTCATGTTCTTCCTTATGAGGCCTAGCTGAGTCTAAAACTGAGGTTTAGGTTTTAGCGCAATGCAGTTTTCAATTTCAAAGTACTATATGCCGATCCTACATGCTGTGAAATATTCCTCTCTGACTATGTGTCTCTGAAAGCTAATTATGCTCAATAACTTTTCAGATCTTCTCATAGTCCTCCATGGTCTTCTGATTTATCCTCACTCACGTCAGATGCAGCACCCCCTCGGGTGCGAGCATCTGATGTTGAATCCATTGAAAGGGATTTCAGGACAAATATTGAATGGACGGACCGAGCAGTCCATACGAATCGCCGGGCGGGACTTTTGATATGGCTCATCTCTTGCAAACTTACAAAACACTACTAACAGTTATATAATTATGAAAGAGATATCTATAATATGCAAGTTTGATTATTGTGCCAATTATGCCGCAGATACTGGCGTTTGTTTGTTTTGGAAAGGTTGAAAAACTAGAGGTCACGTAGGATCACGTAAGATGACAGACAAGTATGCAAGATTTTTTGATGACGTCCATCCTTCTGAAACAAATCTCTTATGGAGGAAATTCAGCTACAAATCATCTGACATGAATGAGGTTACCTCTGATTAGGAGGTCACGTAGGATCAAGTAAGATGACAGACAAGTATGCAAGATTTTTTGATGACGTCCATCCTTCTGAAACAAATCTCTTATGGAGGAAATTCAGCTACAAATCATCTGACATGAATGAGGTTACCTCTGATTAGGACCATCGCTTCTATACCCTCGTTGGGTCTGTGCAAAATATGTCTTTTAACACACCTTCAAGTAAGGCCTTTTGTCTCTGAACTACTCTAATCTAAAGTATTTTATGATTACAGAAAACTGTGAGGATTGTATAGAAGTATATTTGGGTGTAAATACCATTATTTGCTACAAACACCCGGATGCATTCAGTATAATTATCTAGGGTTAGACAATTTCATGCTATATAGTATTTCATTCTATATATAGGTGTACAGTCAAATTTATACAGCATTGCTGGCAATATAGACTCAGGAAGAAATAGTATCAGAATTTCAGAGTGAAATCAGAGTGTATCAGAGTTTATATGGCCCACCATTGCAATTATAGTACTCTAGCAAAAGTGGTAAGTGTATGATTTTCTAAAGTCTTGATGCATTGCACAGGATAGGATTTGTGCCCCTGGAGGAGGAGCTCATGTGATCTAGCAAAGGGACACTGAGAAGCAAATCCAAACCACAAACCCTGCATAGAGGGGCTCAGTGAATGTTGAGAGGAATGTTTGTGTGAGTGTGTCAGAGGAGACACTGTAGAAGGACAAAGTGTAAACCATACTGTTAAACATTTGTGACTTTAGAGTACTGTATGTGTGCAAAATGAATAATTAGAACTTCACATTGCAGTTACACTTGTGACTTATGTGGACCTACAGAATTTGCAATTGTGCTGAAGTCTAATGGATCAAATTACCTTAAAGCAGATGTTCGCCCAAAATGATGTTAAGCCTTGTTTTCGGATACGATTAAGATTGATTTTTTTTTTTTTGACAAATGCTTCTGTTCTGAGAATTTTCTCGTTGTTGCTGTATCATCTTCCCAAATCCAGAACGGGAGCCTATGTACACTAGAACAATCCTTCCTAAAATGCATTGAACGTTTGTTTACAAAGGTGTGAAACTCATTGAGTGGTCAGTAGTGGTCTGTTCACTGATATGCTGACATAAATACTGGTATCACAGCAAAATATGACTTCTTGCAAGTTTTAATGTAGTTTGTTGTCAAGCCCCACTGACTGCTGGGAAGTAACATGTCACTTGCAAGAAATCAAAAATAATGATAGAACCTGCTAGAAGTCATATTTTGTGGTGGTATTTATGTCAGCTTATCTGTGAGTTTCACACCTTTGTAAACAGATGTTTCATGCCTTTAGGAGGGATTGTTCCAGTGTACATAGGCTCCTGTTCTGGAGATGGGAAGACGCTATAGTGTAACTGAAAATTCTCAGAAATTCTCAGTCTATCTTAACCATCGTATTTTTGTTTGTTTGTTTGTTTGTTACTTTTTTTCCCTGAAAACTCTGTGACAGAACTGTTATATTACTCTATTATGATCTTGTGTTGTATGTGTATGTTGCAATGCCCCTTAATTTGTGTCCATCTAAAAACTACTTTTATTACATAAACTAATTGTACAAACCTTGTGTTGTTACATGTGGTGTGTGTTCAGTCTGCAGGTGTCTGGTGTTCTCTGCCATGTCAAAGTGTTCATCGTCATCCTGAAGAGACTGTGGGGCTGACTTCAACACACTGCAAAGGCAGAAGACAACAAAGATGTGGTATAGATACAGACGGCAAGTCTGACCACGCCCACAAATATAGCTCCGCTGTGGGGGAATTAGAGAAAAATAGTCCCATCTGGGGGAAAGAGCAGGCTCACACAGTGGGGAAGTCAATGGCATGCTAAGCTAGAAGTTACACTGAGCACCATCTACAAGGAGCCTGACACATTTTTGAGGGCAATGCCTGAAGTTAGTAATGATGGTCAGATGGTCCGATGTGAATTCTGAACTTGACACCCCTCCAAACGCGATACTGATGACAATTTAGATGATGTTTGTTAGCTTCATTAGCTTGCTAACTAGCCAACTTCATTGATCACCACAATAAATGTAGCTAACTTTAGCTTGCTTAACTGAGCTAATCAGACTTGTGATTGAAAGTTGCTTTACTTTTGACAGGAGCAGAGACAGCTGATGACATTTCTGTTAGTGTAACTGCAATAAACAAATGATGGGGAAATTATTTTAGTCAAAACACAAGCAGGCAAACAGGTCATGATTAGACAAAACATCTAATATGGACTTTGTTCAATTTTACTAAGCGATCTTTTATTGTTAAGCAACTTTCTCTACCTTGTCCATTCACCATAATGTTAAATTGGCCTCTGTTATCCCCCACGCTGACTCCACCCTCGCATTTTGGGGGCGTTAACCGTACTTGCCGTCTGTATCTATGCACTGTGTATGTGTGTGTGTGTGTGTGTGTGTGTGTGTGTGTGTGTGTGTGTGTGTGTGTGTGTGTGTGTGTGTGTGTGTGCATGTCTGAGATAAAGAAACAGTGACATGTGCATGCACTCTTTTTCCCAGATTTGTTCTCCTTTTTACGAACTGTCCTGGAAATTGACTTTCCCAGGATGACTGTGTGTGTGTGTGTGTGTGTGTGTGTGTGTGTGTGTGTGTGTGTGTGTGTGTGTGTGTGCATTACGACTGTGGTCTGTGGACACATGCATCTTCATCCATATGTCTAAACTCACACAACTGATGGATCTGTTCCACTGCTGAAGTCGAGAGGTTCAGGCATGGATCGATCACTTTTCATGGACACACCACTGGGCACTGGAGATGCAGATCTATGTGTGTGTGGACTGCAAACATAAAGACGAAACAAGATTTTTTTTTTTTTTTTGACAAATTGTCTTTGAATTGCAAATACGAGACCTGGGTCCATTTCCTAGTTCAACCCAACTTAGCAGTTAAGTATCGTCTTAAAGGGGTGCTCCAGAGTGGATTCAAGCATAGCCCTGTTGAACAAGCCTCATCAATGCACTAGCAAGTGGAAGAAAATAATTTGGAACAGCGTAGACCTAACGCGAACACAGAAGCGAACAAGCACTTTGCACTGAATCAATGGAAACTGATTATTCGAAACCTGAAGATCTGAGGTACCACTAATTCAATGTAAAGTGCTTCGCTGTTCCACATTATTATTATATTATTTTGCCACGAGCTATGTGTGCACCAGCCAAGTGCTGCGACAAGTTGCTCATTGACTGTGCAGCAGTGGAAAGCTGTTTATCTTCCGGACATACCTTGTACTTAACTATAATGTGAATGTGAATATTTCCAGTTGATGAATGCACTGATGTTCTCCATGACTTTGCCCTCTTCCATTTCTCACTATATCAATCGATCTCGACAGCAACCAGTTTAGGCACGCACTCGCCAAACCAAAACAGCGCAGTTTTGACATCAATTCATGTTGCTCACTTATTTACATGAATGAATTTGTGGGTAAAAAATGTACTTTGTAATGCCTTACCCCCAACATTGTCCATTGCTGAAGTCAAGAGGTTCAGGCATGGACCGGTCACTCCTCATAGACACAACACTGGGCACTGGAGATATGGGTCTGGGAGTGTGTAGACTGCAAATGTAAAGACAAATCTTTTTAATTACACTTTAATGTCAATTGACAAATGCAAAATAAAAGAAGCAAGATAAGCGAACATTTGGAACATTTGTGAGGCTTGTGTCATCACCAACTGACCCCCTCTCTCTCTTTTACACACAGACAAATTGTCTGTCAGTTACATACTGTACTACTGTGATCAATAATAGCCTACAAAACATATTTGTTTAAAAAAAATAAAAATAAAAATCATGTTTTAGGAAATAGCATATGCTCAGCTTTTTTTTATAATGGGCAATTTAGATAATAAACTGCAACACACACAACCAAACCAAAAATGTATTTATATATTTTTTCTTCATTCTCCTCAATTTTGCACTTGAGTGTGTTCTGAGGGTCAGTGTTTTCCAATTGTTAATACAAGATCTGTTCAGTCATTTCTGTCTCTGTGTTCACAGGCATTGTTGATTGTTTATTTATTTTGTGTAAACAAGTATAAAAATACTTTAACTCACCTTAGTCCTCGGACTGTTCCAATTCTGAAGTCAAGAGGTTCAGGCATGGACCGATCACTCCTCATAGACACAACACTGGGCACTGGAGATGGAGGCCTAGAAGTGTGTAGACTGCAAATGTAAAGACAAAACATCAGTGTTTTCACACCAAATGTCAAATCACAAACTTTGCAACATGTGCACACAATGTGTGTGCTATGTGTGTTTTCTGTGCTCACCCTGATTTCTTGCAGTTCATAGACTCATTTGCGTCCTCCTCTGTCTCCATGGTAATGTCGTTCACAGGTCAATTAGACTTAGAGTCTAGATTCAATAGAGCCTCACTGGACCAGAGACAACAAAAAACTTCTGAATTAAGGCACAATGATTGATGTCACAGCATTTTACAACATAAAGCAAATTGTGTTACGCAACTGACATTAAAGGGGACATAGAATAGTATTGTACTATATTCTCTGATAAAATGAAATAAATTAAATTGTATTGTGTCAAAAACAAGATCAGCTGATATCATACAAGCCTAATTAACACCTCCTATTTAGGATGTATTGAAATGGCCCTTTTGCCTAAACCACACCTTCTCTTGTAACCACAAGTGAACTGCAATGACTGTGCTATTTGACATCACTTGTTGGCTTTATTATAATTCCATGTTTTAGTGACCATTTCTAAATTTCCAAGATTTCCATATGAAATAGGGCAGCACCATACCTCATATTCACGACAGCACTTTAACCATGATCAACCTCTCTTAATTCATCAAATCTAATGTAAAAGTGTTTTCCATTCTGTCTCCATTGACTGAATGGAACAATGAAACTGAAAGTTTTCTGCCCCTTTCATTTCACATGGTATTTGACATATTAGCTAAGGATTTGCTAGTTGGTCTATGTTATTACTTTTTTCTTTTTCCCCTCTGACAGCACTCTGTAAACCTACAGTAACACAATAGGGCTGTGAATGATTAACATTGGATTCCTTCTTTAACACCGATCTCTGGATTTGTCCTTTAACACCCATAATTACTGTACATTCAATGAGATCACATAGAATTGTAGTTTTGAAAACACTGAGAGAAAACAATATTAAATCAAGACTATCTTATCTTAGTTAAAATATAAAAGAACTTACTGATATATTGTTGGAAGTTCAGATGTGCAGAACCTGTTGGCGTTTAGACTTACAGACGTGTCAGTATGATGTCGGGCTAAAATATCTTTGAGCTTTCAGGACCTACAACATTATCAAGGTTGTCTATATAAATCAACAGACATGATGATACTTGTAATAGAATTCCTGATGTAAAATGTAAGATGATTTTTCATAAGCTGACTTATTCTTTGGTCTGTTTCCTTGAACCTCAGAAACCTGCTGGACTTGTTCACTTCAAATTAGCAAGAGGTGTGTCTGAGGTATGTCCGACAAGCGTATATAATCTCACTGTTTTCTTTAGCTCTTTCAGAATGTGCTCATCAAGGCTGTTACGGTATTATGCAGATAGAGACAATAATAGCCTACTGCAAGCATGCAAACTTGTCACCTTTCCGCGAAATGCGCTGTTTTATGAGCCAAATGGGTCATCCTCCCTATGCAGATTTTTTTTTTTTGAGTGCTGTGAGATTTCTCCCCATACTGAGAGAGGTGATGAGCAGGGAGAGCTGAGGGACACAAGAAGCAGCTGCCCAGTGTGAGACCCACTGCTGCTGATAAACTATCTGCCCCCTCAGAAGACATGGCAGCCTGGGGATGGAGATGCTCCCACATACACTCACACCCGACTGTTCCCCATCCTCTGAACCCCAGAAACATCCAGACATGGCACCCACCACTAATCCCTCCCTGTACCTTTAACACGCCAGGGCTGCTGATCCTCTGTGGGTATCTCACTTTTAGGGGGGGGGGGGGGGCAGGGTTAGGGTCAAAGGACACAAACCTGTACAGTAGTGACAACATTCATGGTAAAAGTGTAAAATACAAAACATGGCCGCTATTGAAAAGATAAATTTTAAAAAAGAAGAAGACGAAGAAGAAGGCCAACGCACATGTCGCCTACCTCGGTGCTCGGGCCATACGATGCTTGTGCAATGGCTTCCTCTATGCACTGTTTCAATCTGCAGTAGACTCTTCCCTTTGTAGGTAGCCTGATATTGATCCTTTTTTCTGAGATGGCCTGTTTGTTCATGATTGAATAAGGCTGAACACTTAAACTTTCAGGCTAGACCTAACAGGTTTAGGCGATTTTTAGCGCTGAGGAATATTTTTAGGACGTCTGTGTTGTTTTTCACAACTGTCGGGAAATGCGCAAGGAGATCGCTAAAATGCATATAGGCCTAACAATAATACTGATCTTGATCTTTTTTTCTGAGATGGCCTCTTCGTTCATGATTGAATAAGGCTGAACACTTAAACTTTCAGGCTAGACCTAACAGGTTTAGGCGATTTTACGCGCTGAGGAATTCTTTTTAGGACGTTCTGTGTTGTTTCACAACTGTCGGAAAATGCGCAAGGAGATCGCTAAAATGCATAACATTAATACAAAGAAACTTACTCCTATTAAAGCCTTAATGCTTTTCGTGAACATGGTTTGAATTACAGTCTGAGGAAGAAAAATATTTGCTTGTTCTAGTTCAGTGAGTGGTCCATCAAAATGATAAATCTGACAGTCAGGTAGGCTATAGTCCGCCTATTTATAAAATTGAAAAGGTAGCCTACCTATACTAGCCTAGACTCTAGACGTACCTCTAGAGGTAGCAAAATTTGAATTTGCACAGAGGATACGTCTAGAGGCCACTGATATAAACCCGTTGTATCAGTGGCCTCTAGACGTACCTCTGTGCAAATTCAAATTTGCTACCACTAGGGGTACGTCTAGAGTCTAGGCTACGTCTAGAGGCCACTGATAGAAACCCGTTGTATTCTTCCTCTGGCGGTGGATAACCAATCACAGCGCGGTATGTGTACAGGAAATCGTAAGGCGGGCTTTGTACGATGACGACAGCCCTGCTCAAACCAGAGCAGAATCGTCTTTGGCTTTAGTTTTGGACGAATTGCACTTGTCATTTTCTTTGAAAGTGAAACAAGAAAGTGCACTGAAGTTTTTCGTTCTGAAAAAGATGTCTTTGCCGTGTTACCGACGGGTTACGGGAAAAGTTTGATATACCAGCTGGTACCACTGGCCGGAACGCTAGCCTATTACGTGGAGAGGCAGTTTGAAAGACAACGCAATCACCCGCCCCTCCATTGAGGTACAGTCTGTCAGTGGTCTTCAGACTATACATTCTTATGATATAGTCTGGCGTGTCAAGCTATACCTATACTCCAATTTTGCGTGACCAATGAATGCTACCAGTGAGGCCTACACAGGCTATCCTGTAACTCAGGATCACTCGCTCCATTAAATGCAGGAGACTCCCAGAGATTCGCAGACTCTTGGCTTGTCCGCAAATAACCAGTCACATTAAAGCAAGCGTGCGCCTACAGCATCCCACGGCAAGACTTGGCCAATCTAAAATAGTGGCAGGGAACACTACACAGTCGAATAATATAGGTTTGTTCAGAGGTGAAACTAATGAACATGTGAAGAACATTTTCACAAAAAACGGGACAATATGCGTCCCGGGAAGAATTGTCAGTTTTCCAGGACAGACGCACCAAAAACGGGACAATCCCGGGAAATAGAGTACATGTGGCAACACTACTTTGCACGCTTATTTCATTTCACCCATGGTGACCATGGCCGATTTTCTCCCCTGGTTTCGGTATCCAATCACAGAACTAAAAGGGATTTGTACAGCCCTCGATTGCATTTTACGTCACGTGGTGGCTCTGGTATTGGCTCTGAGGTACGTAGCGCCCAATAAATGGCTCTGGACAATCATAATCGATGCTTCCGCTACGAGAAATGCAATAGGTAGGTTTCCAGACTAAATATCACTTGTGATTTTAGCTTGGCATTCGCCAGGCTAGGCTCATAGTGGAGTTAGCCACCAAATAGCCTCTATATGTATTTGGGACTCCCGTTACTGTGTGCCAACAGGAAGAGGAAGTAACGGGAGTCTGAGGAAGAGACACTAGGGCTATTAGGAAGTAGGCCTAGTCCCATGAACGAGAACTCAGTAGGGCTAAACGAACTACAGATCTGTTGTTTTTTCAGTCATTTACCTCAGAGGGGCTTAATCAATCTTGAGCATGTCATGGTATGGCACACAATTCACATAGTACTTTTTCTTATCTCTTAACAAAGACATTCAATGAAAAGGATTATAAACATTTTTAAATATGCATAGGGGATTTAGGAAACAAATAATTCAAAACATAGAATAAAACATAAATTTGTCAAACATAGAGTAAAACAGAAATGTGACCCTGCACACCATGTCACAGGTTTTATTTATTTATTTAAAATAAAATGTTTGGACCTAATTATAATAACTTGACAGTATAAAGCCAGCATTAAACATTTATTTAATGCAGCCTCACAGAACGTTATCCCGCTTATTACACGGCTTAATATGCAAAGAAGCATTGTATATCGCTGCAACTGTAACTTTATTGATTAAGCTGGATAATACCCCTGCGAAAAAGAAGAATTCCATTATCTTACAGATCAGCTGATTGGGTAAGGCAATGCTCTGTTTCACATTTACTTGACAGTGGTCTGTTACACTTAGCAATGATGTGTGATTAAGAAATATCAGACCGTAGAACACTGGGAAGTCCAATTGAAGTGACTAGAGCATTCTACAGCATTATAAAGAGCCATGTAATCAAGAGGAATAATCAAATCAGTTGTATATAAACAAGAGTATCAAAAACATCTCATCATGATACAAGTGTGTGTCTTTGACATGTGAGTGTGCATCCAGCATGAGGACCTCACAATGTTTGTGAAAATCGCACTAGTCACATTACTGTGTTTGTGTGTGTGTGTGTGTGTGTGTGTGTGTTAGGGGTGGGTGATATGGGCAAAAAATAAATAAATAAATAAAAATATCTGGATATTTTTTTGAGATTTTGATAATGACAATAATTTGAGGATATCCTTTATAAAATGTATGACATAAGCAACCTTATAATTTTGGAGTACAAGACACTCCAAAGCATTGTTAGTATAGCATTGTTAATTCAGCATTCTAAATTAACCAAATTACATTAAAGATTTAATACTCATTAATAATCTCAACATTAGGGATTGGCTTGTAATTATCCTTGACTATCAAGCTTGTTGGCCTTCATTACTGTTGTTCAGATGGCCAGTCCAGAAGGATGGTGTGCAGGTGTGTGTGTGAGTGTGTCCCAGAGGCTGTAGATGGACGGAGAAAGAGAGGTGGCTGGTGCAGGTCCACTCCTGGAGGAAGCAGGTAACATAGACTTTATTAGTGTGTTTGTGTGTGTGTGTGTGTGTGTGTGTGTGTGTGTGTGTGTGTGTTTTAAGGTCCATTCTTAGTGGAAGCAGATAATGCAGACTGCAGTGGAAGGGTGGAAAGAGACAGAAGAAGAGGAGGAGAGAGGTTGAAGGGAGCACAGAAGGAGCAGAGATGCTTGATAGTTGTTGTGTGAGAGTATGTGTGCCCATGTGTGTGCATGTGAGAGTGTGTGTGTGTGTGTGTGTGTGTGTGTGTGTGTGGCGTATGTAAGAGAGAGTGTGTGTGTGTGTGTGTGTGTGTGTGGCCATGTGGTTGTACCAATGTGTGTGTGTGTGTGTGTTGTTGTTGTTGTGATTCTTTGGTACTTCTTTGGGGACTCTGTAGCACTGTGTAGAACAGAGACACCAGTAGCTGAGAAGAGGGGCTGAGTACATGTGTATGTGTGTGTATATGTCTCTGTTCTACACTGAGTACAGGGGTGGCGCCTCTGGAATGAATGGGCGTGGCCCATAAGAGGGCCGTGTCTGGCATGATGTTTCTCTCACTCATTCTCCTGCCTGCTCTGACGTTGGGAAACCTGCCCAAAGCCGCTGCCCTTCTGGGGATCTCGCCTCCTTTCTTCACCTCCTTCGCATTATGCTTTTTTTTCACCAGTTATCCCTAGCCACATATTGCACTTCACTTTACTTTTAGACATTAAACTGACATTTTCTACTTCAATGTTCATAAATATCATTTAAAACGTTACGCTAAGGTGTGGTCTCCCATCATTTTGAGTCCGCCTTGAGACAAGCAATCTTTACACAGAGTGTGTGTGTGTGTGTGTGTGTGGGGGGGGGGGGTTGTGTGTGTGTGTGTGTGTGTGTGTGTGAGTGTGTGTGTGTGTGTGTGTGTGAGAGAGAGAGAGAGAGAGAGAGAGAGAGTTATGAGTGTTATGACAGTTGTGAGTGTGTTTACAGTGGAGAGAGTGAAGAGAGATGAAAAAAGGCAGATGAGAGAATGAGGGATAGAGGAGTCATTGGGATGAGAAAGAGCACAATAGAGAGGGGGGCATGATGGGAGGGAAAAAGGGAAGAGGAGAAAAAGAGAAAGAGAAGTGGTAGTTAGAGAGGAGGAGAAGAGAAAGAAGAGAGGGAAAAAGGGGGAAGAAAAGGAGAAAGGAGTGACAGGGGTAAGTGTGAGGATAGAAGTGGAGGAGGGATGGGACAGACAAGTATGAAAGTGTAAAAACTGTTCGAGCATGACAGGTGGACGTACCTGTTGGAGGAGGAGCTCATGTGATCTGGCACAGGGACACTGAGGAGACAGGATTAACATAAAACCCTGGAAAGAGGGGCTCAGTGAATGTGGAGTGGAATGTGTGCAGGTGTGAGAGTGTGTCAGAGGAGATGCTGTAGAAGGACAGAGTACCGGCCGGCCAGTCCAGGTAAACTCCTACTCTTCTGGAGCCGGAGGAGGGGGCAGGTATGTCAGTGTCTTTATTTCTGTGCCAGACAAGGTATTTGTCAGAAGAGCAGAACAGACTCCAGGACTTGGCATTACGTCCCATTATGACATCATAAGTCTCCCCTTTCCTCTTGATACTTTTATAAGCCACAGCTATATCAGCCCCATACCCACTCCACTCAACCTCCCAGTAGCAGCGTCCAGAAAGACCCTCTCTACACAACACCTGATCCCAGAAGTCAAGTCTCTCTGGGTGGTCAGGATACGGCTCCTCCTTTAACAAACGTGTCACCTTTCTGTTCCCCTCAGAGAGAGAGAGACGTCTGTGTGCCGTTTTTGGTCCAGTGTGAGTTTACAGGCATCTGGAGGCAAAAGAGGAGACGAGAGCAACATCCTCATCAGAATACACACACACTAAGGGTGCATTCACACCGTTCGTTTGAACCAAAGTTTTGGTCCGTTTTGATCATCTGAATACAGACCAACCTAACTCGGACCCGGGTCCGCTTGAAAGAGGTGGTCTGGGGTTAGGTGCGCTAGAATGCTTGAGCTGGTTGCTAAGTTATCATTCTAAAGAATCTTCATCTTCTTCGTCAGAGTTCTCCTCTGACTCCCCAGTAGTTACGCTACTTGTTGTTAATTTATGGCTTTGAGAGCGTCTTTCCATGCAAAAGCCACATTCCTCCATGGGAATTAACTTTAACACGTATAGTCAGTTCAAGGGGAGACAGAAAGAAAAGGGAGCTCATTAGATGTGATTCCATGACCAGAATATCAAAACATACAATTGGCATAAGGAAACATCAACTTTGTTTGCTGACAGTAATATCGTGCTTCTTTTCGCGTGGGAACCGAAAGTGAAAGTGGATCATCTGGAGAAATTACGGTGTTTCTGAATACAATAAAGGTAAACGTTACAGCGCACAACGCATAACCTCCGTCTATTGCCAGAAAACTTCTGGTTATTTTTTTTTCGTGAATTTGCCAGCATGACAGCCTAATTAATGAATGAGTAGCCTATCTAATCTCAGTGAATGAGAGGTGCGCAGAGCTGTGTGTCAGCATGACAGTATGACAGAAAGACGTGGACCTCAACACTGTCATGAAGTCTTGTCTGTCAACAGGCAATATGCTTCAGGATATGCTGAACAAAATTAACAAATGTCTGTAAATCAATCCGGAATTGTTGTTGAACACGCAGTTACAAAAGTAGGCCATTATTAGGGCTATTTAACATGTCGGGTTTAAATCGGTCTCGGGCTCATTATCACACGTTATCTCTCGGGCCGGGCCGGGCTTGGGCAAAAAATGATCGGTCTTCGGTAGGGTCGGGCTCAATTTTTGGGCCCGATCTAAGCTCTAGTATATTTTAATAATGATATTCAATTATGATTAAACCATAAATCAATACTTACATCTCAGCAAACATGGCCGTGCTCTAACTAAAACGCCCTGGTCAGTTCTGTAAGAAAATTTGACAGATGTCCATTACTGTTGTTTTTCTGTTTGTGCCATCTGTGAAATATGAGGTGATTTATTATCCCACATTTGCCGAGATATAAAGTGCTGAGGTACTGTTTTTCCAGCTGTCTTTACACACACACACACACACACACACACACACACACACACAAGTGTCACCACAAGGGCCCATTTAAATGTCAGAAGGAGGAAATTCTACAATAAACAGCCCTGACACTGTCTGTCCTGTATTAACATTACAGTTCTAGGAGTCATCAATCTAGCCATCTCTACATACTTCACCGAGTGCTAATAAATGTATGGTTAGTTAGTTGTAGTTGCAGGTTTGTGACCCGAGTGCGGTGAGTATGCCTCTGGCTACATTTACACACACACACACACACACACACACACACACACACACACCCCCTCAAATAACTGCTCAACGCACATCTCGCTCAACAACACAACTCACCCTTGAAACATTTCATCACGCCCCCCCCCCCCCATATTGATAAGGATCAACAATTGAAACAGAGGTCTGCGAACTGTGAATCAGTGATATTTATTCTTTGCACACCTACTTGAGCATCTCCAGTTTACAAACAGGATCCTCCAGTTTAGCAGATAACAGCTTCAGTCCGGATTGTCCAAGATTATTTTTGATCACATCCAGCTCTCTCAGAAAGGACGGATTTGACGTCAGAGCTGAGTCCAGATATGAACAACCCTTCTCTGTGATGAGACAACGAGAAAGCCTGAGAGAGAGAGAGAGAGAGAAAGAGAGACAGAGAGAGAGAGAGAGACAGAGAGAGAGAGAGAGAGAGAGAATTAAGGATAGTATTTCAGCTGTGATGCTGTGACTAGTGAGCTGTGTGTGTGTGTGTGTGTGTGTGTGTGTGTGTGTGTGAGAGAGAGAGAGAGAGAGAGAGAGAGAGAATGTGTATATGTGACAGCGCAGTACCTTACAATATGAGTGCTGGGATGATGTGTGTGTATGTCTGAATGAGCATGATTTCATTAAAAAAAAAATCCTGCTGTAAATAGTAACACCCACCTCAATGTCTGCGGTTTGCATTGAGGACTAGACAATCCATTATAGAGAAGCTGAACTCCAGAATCTCCCACGTCATTGCTACTCAGGTCCAACTCTATCAGGGGGTTTGGAGACTGGAGAGTGGTAGCCACAATTCCCCAGGTTTTATATGTGAGTTTGCAGTCACCAAGTCTGCAAAACAATATTAAAATATATTTATCCAAACGGTGTAAATACACATACACAATACTGTATTCCATAGGTTCTAAAAATGCAAAAAAGGGGCTGATACTAATCTGTTTTATTTTAGTGTCTTAATGGATAAAAAAGCTGATTGATCTACCACAGAATATGATTCATATTGACACCATAGATTGATGAGGTATAAAGACTTGACAAGCTGATAACCTTTCCAATAGAGACTCACCGTGCATTTCTGCAGCACCTAACAGCTGGGATCAGTCTCCTACGTCCCTCATCTGATGTGTTGTATTTCTTCAGGTCAAACTCATCCAGCAACTCCTCAGACATCAGAAGCATGTGGGCCACTGCTGAACAGTGAGAAGGAGACAACTTCTGTTTGAAGTTCTTTGATGACAGGAATTTCCGAATTTCTTCATGCATGGAAAGGTCGTTCAGTTCAGACAAACAGTGGAGAAGATTGATGCATCTTTCTGGAGGTAGATCCTCACTGTTAAGTTTCTTCATGTACTGACTTGTTTCTTTAATGCTCTTTGAGGTGTTGTGTACTTGATTGAGGAGACCTTGCAGAAGTCTCTGATTGCTGTCCAGGGAGAGGCCCATAAGGAAGCGAAGGAAAAGATCCAAATGCCCATTCCTGCTTTTCAAAGCCTCATCCACTGTACTCTTAAGTAATACATGTAGAAGATCCTGTGATTGTAAGCCCAATGCTGACTGAAACGATGACAAAATCGGGTTGGGTCTATGTTCTTCCCTTAAGAAAGATTCCAGTGGCTCAAAATTATCAGTCACATAAGAGTGAAACACAAACACAGCAGCTAGAAACTCCTGGATGCTCAGATGCACAAAACAGTAGACTTTCTTCTTTTGAAAGACAGATTCTTCCTTAAAGATCTCAGTACACATACCAGAGTACACAGAGACTTCACTAACATCAATGTCAGACTTTCTCAGGTCTTCATCATAAAACATCAGATTGCCATTTTCCAGATTTTTGAAAGCCAGTTTGGCCAACTTCAGCAAAATTTCTCTCTGAGATTTCAGAACTATCTCTTGTTTCTCTGTTTCAGTTCCACACTGATACTTTTGATCCTTCCTGGTGGTCTGGATGATTAGGAATTGTATGAACATCTCAGTTAAAGTTTTGGGAATTTCATTGGTGTTTCTTTGGTTTTTATTTTCAAAAATCACCTGAAGCACAGTGGCAGTGATCCAACAGAATACTGGAATGTGACACATAATATGGAGACTCCTGGAGGTCTTAATGTGTGAGATGATTCTGTTGGCCTGATTCTCATCACTGATTCTCTTCCTGAAGTACTCGTCCTTCTGTTGATCAGTGAATCCTCGCACTTCAGTAACTTGATTAATACACTGGGTAGGAATTTTACTAGTTGCTGCTGGCCGTGAGGTTATCCAGATGAGTGCAGATGGGAGTAGAGTTCCCTGTATGAGACTTGTTATCAGTACATTCACAGATGAAGTTTCTTTTACATCTGATATTGTGTTTTGTTCAAAATTCAGTGTCAACCGACTTTCATCCAAACCATCAAAGATGAACACAACCTGACAGTCTTCAAATTTATCATCATTGAGCTCCTTCAGCTCAGGGTGGAAGGCAAGCAGGAGCTTATGAAGACTATACTGATCATCCTTGATTAAATTCAGCTCACGGAAAGGAAGTGGAAAAATAAAGTCTACATTCTGATTAGCAAATCCATCTGTCCAGTCAAGAATGAATTTCTGCACTGAGACTGTTTTTCCAATGCCAGCAACACCTTTAGTCATCACAGTTTTTATATGTTTTTCCTGTCCAGGTAAGAAGATGTCATTGCAGTTGATCGGTGTGTCTTCAGTGGTTTGTGCTCTGGACGCTGACTCTACCTGCCAAACTTCATGTTCCTTATTTACCCCTTCACTCTCTCCCTCTGTGATGTAGAGCTCTGTGTAGATCTCACTGAGGAGTGTCTGTATTTCTGATTTGATGATGCCTTCAGATACCTTCTCAAACCTCTTCTTCAAACTGGCTTTATGATTCACTTCCACCTCCAAAGCTGTTTGGAATAAATACAAATACTTTAAGAATAATTATTTTATGGATAATGTGACCAAAGGTTGTTTTACTTTGTGACACTGAATATAAAACACATTCGTTTTGCACTGTTTAAAATACAACAATTATGTGGAGGGCTGTCCCACCATTTACCTATCAATCATTTGAACCATTTTTGTTAAACTCTGCAACATTTTATGCTGCAGCGAAACCCTCAAAACATCTGAAGACATAACAGTACTAATCCCACCTTGTATGCTTCTTGTTCCTGGTGAGTGTTCGGTCTGCAGGTGTGCACTGGTCTCTGCCATGTCTGTGTGTTCATCATCATCATCATCATTACCATCACCATCATCCAGCGAAGACCTCAACAACCTGCAGAGACAGAAAGAGAAATGAGGAAAAGAAAATAGAAATATGTATTGTGTTTGTGTAAAAAATATGTTGTCTATATCAACTGTGTAGCTGGTGGCGGTCCGCACCGCACACAGGTCTCGAACCCGCCACGCCGCAAGCTACAAACTCCCGGCGTGAGAGTGGAACGCTCTAACCAACTGAGCTAAAAGCCCGAGCTTCTAATTCAGTGTGTTAGAAGCACCCATGGAACTGGGTGATGAGGATTTACACGTACAACCGCCGAGCTAGTCGAGCTAGCTGGCCTCCGTTACATAAGGTGACAGAATGGATAAATTAATGATTTCAGTCTGGATGTAATCATGATTTTTTTCTCTGCACTTCTTATGTAGACAAGCTGTCTGGAGTTTCAACAGCTGGGAATGAACAGTAGTTTTGAAGTGAGATCCCAAAAAATTGGATTACTTTCACTTGGTCTCCTTTCACTTGCTGTAATTGTGCAGCCACAATATTAAAATCCACTGTGTGTGTGTGTGTGTGTGTGGGTGTGGTGTGTGTGTGTGTGTGTGTGTGTGTGTGTGTGTGTGTGTGTGTGTGTGTGCATATGGTTGTATGTGTGTGTGTAAATGTTACTCACTTTACTCCTGATGGTACTGGTTCATTGCTGAAAAGGGGCCCTTCAGGCTTGGACACGTCACTCTTCAGAGATACACAGGTGGGCACTGGAGATGGAGCTCTGGGAGTCTGTGGACTATATTAATTTTGGCAACTTATTTACATTGCTAAAGAATAACATACTGACGAGAGAGAGAGAGAGAGAGAGAGAGAGAACTCACCTTGTACTGTCCTGAGTTGATGTTTTTTTCATGTTGACAGGATCCTCCATGTCCTTGTGTGTCTCCATGGTGACACAGCTGAACGCCTCACTGAGGTCTGCTGCTTCCTCAGCCTCTTCACTCATTTCAGAGGGACACTGTGTCTCACTAGGACACACACACACACACACACACACACACACAAATCTAATTTCAGAGGGACACGGTGTCTCACTAGGACACACACAGCACACACACACACACACACACACACACACACACACACACACACACACACACACACAAATCTCATTTCAGAGGGACACTGATGTTTGTATGTGTGTGTGTGTAAATGTTACTCACTTTACTCCTGATGGTACTGGTTCATTGCTGAAAAGGGGCCCTTCAGGCATGGACACGTCACTCTTCAGAGACACACAGCTGGGCACTGGAGATGGAGCTCTGGGAGTCTGTGGACTATATTCATTTTTTGCAACTTATTTACATTGCTAAAGAATAACATACTGACGAGAGAGAGAGAGAGAGAGAGAGAGAGAGAGAGAGAGAGAGAGAGAGAGAGAGAGAGAGAACTCACCTTGTACTGTCCTGTGTTGATGTTTTTCTCATGTTGACAGGATCCTCCATGTTCTTGTGTGTCTCCATGGTGACAGAGCCGAATGCCTCACTGAGGTCTGCTGCTTCCTCAGCCTCTTCACTCATTTCAAAGGGACACTGTGCCTCACTAGGACACACACACACACACACACACACACACACACACACACACACACACACAAATCTAATTTCAGAGGGACACGGTGTCTCACTAGGACACACACAGCACACACACACACACACACACACACACACACACAAATCTCATTTCAGAGGGACACTGATGTTTGTATGTGTGTGTGTGTACTCCTGATGGTACTGGTTCATTGGGAGTCTGTGGACTATATTTATTTTTTGCAACTTATTTACATTGCTAAAGAATAACATGAAAACATCTATGGATTAGGTCTGTAAATGTATAAAAGTTTCCTACAACGAAAAATTACCATAGCGTGTAGGGATTCTTTGCATTTCAGAGGGACACTGTGTCTCACTAGGACACACACACACACACACACACACACACACACACACAAATCTAATTTCAGAGAGATACTGTGTCTCACTAGGACACAAACAACACACACAAATCTAATTTCAGAGGGACACTGATGTTTGTGTGTGTGTGTGTGTGTAAATGTTACTCACTCTACTCCTGATGGTTCATTGCTGAAAAAGGGCCCTTCAGGCTTGGACACGTCACTCTTCAGAGACACACAGCTGGGCACTGGAGATGGAGCTCTGAGAATCTGTGGACTATATTCATTTTTTGCAACTTATTTACATTGCTAAAGGATAACATACCTTACTTTTTGTCATGAAAACATCTATGGATTAGGTTTGTAAATGTATAAAAGTTTCCTACAACGAAAAATTAACATAGGGCGTAGGGATTCCTTGCACAACCATGACCTCAGTCTGGGTCATCAAACATTTTGAAAGACAAAGAAGGTGTGTGTGTGTGTGTGTGTGTGTGTGTGTGTGTGTGTGTGTGTGTGTGTGTGTGTGTGCGTGCGTGCGTGCGTGTGTGTTGGATATCTGGTTTGACCCCTATGGCTACTACAATATAGCTTGGTGATAGACCTAACCCCATCCATTTTTCATAGAGTAGAGAGAGCAAGAGACAGAGAGTGAGAGAGAGGGAGAGAGAGAGAGAGAGAGAGAGAGAGAGAGAGAGAGAGAGAGAGAGAGAGAGAGAGAGAGAACTCACCTTGTACTGTCCAGAGTTGATGTTTTTTTCATGTTGACAGGATCCTCCAAGTTATTGTGTGTCTCCATGGTGATATGGCTGAATGCCTCACTGAGGCCTGCTGCTTCCTCAGGCTCTTCACTCATTTCAGAGTTCAGAGGGACACTGTGCCTCACTAGGACACACACACACACACACACACACACACACACACACACACACACACACGCACAAATCCATTTCAGAGGGACACTGTCTCACTAGGATACAAACAACACACACAAATCTCATTTCAGAGGGACACACTGTCTCACTACAACACAAGCACAAAGATAGAGCACTAGAGAGCAAACTAGAAATGGCTGCTATGAGACATTGGTTCTATTCTGTTGATCTACTATTACACAAAGCACTTCATTATGTATCCAAAGTCAAAGTTAAATGATCAATAAACTACCTTACCTCAGTGTCAATAAATATTGTCCCTACTATACCCTTATCAACTGTCCATGGAAACACTTAAAATCCACATACAGATTGTGTGAGAATTGGTCTGAGGAAGGCATTTGGTACCAAGAAACTGGTTTTGATCTGTGCCTTCAGAAAAACAAAACAAAACTTATTTGCCTACAGCATCACACAAGGGAGCTTCTTAATGACATTATCTTCATCTCAAACTACAGAACATAACCCATGCAGTTGACTGTAAAGCAATCCAAATTTCACTGATTCCAAAGTAAAAAGCAATAGTCAGAGAGTCGATAAAACGTGATCTGTTTTACCTCAATATCCAGAAGAGTTGTCTTTCAGTTTAAACTATTCCCCATCAGCTTCTCCTGATTGTGTGAGAAACTGAAAACATAGAGACTGAAATACCTTTTTGACAGCCTGAGAGGCCGTTGTGCTGCAGCAAAGGGAAAGTACTGTGGTTTTGATCTGTGCCTTCAGTTACATATTCAGCCTGAGCAGCGTTGCTGAAAATGGCAGACAAACCCTGCAGTCACACACATTAGAGCTATTGTATGGTCATGTTATGAGGAAGAATTCATAAACTCTTTCCTATATGCTCTGCAGACAGCCAGACAGATTCTGGGCTGGGAGTTAACCTGAGGTGGCACCAGAATTCCCATTGAACTAAACTGTGTTTCATTTAACCCCCAGCACATAATGGTCATTATAGTCTGCCCAAGTCCTCTCGTAGTGCTTTAGTTTCAATTGTATAGCATTTAGGCATTGGTTCCATGTGTGTTTTTTCCACAAATACTCACATATTTATGTTGTGTTGTATGTGTCTCTTATATAGAATTCAAAATTTCAGAGGTGGACCAGCATTTGCCTCTGAAATGGTGACAGGATGTGGTTAGGGGTGTGCATGCATGTGTGCATGTATGTGTGTATGTGTGTGTGTGTGTGTGTGTGTGTGTGTGTGTGTGTGTGTGTGTGTGTGTGTGAGAGAGAGGGAGAGAGAGAGAGAGAGAGAGAGAGAGAGAGAGAGAGAGAGAGAGAGAGAGAGAGAGAGAGAGAGAGAGATGTGGGTAGCGCAGTCAAAGCAAACACAGTTCTAAAGCTTCCTGTGCATCGGCAAGATACTCCTTACGTGACCAATAAACACGTAGGGGAGAAGAAATTAGAACAGAATGTTAACAACTTGTAAACCTATCTTTTACCTAGTGTAGGAGGCAGACTTGCCTGCTTGCTATCAGTCCTACTTCTCTGCTTAGCAGAGTTAGGAGTTAGCAGCCCAATTATTCAATCTGACACCAGTGGGGCCTAAATGACAAGTTGCAGTATAAGGTCCATTTGTTGCCTTTGTGTAATGGACTGGGGGTAGACATAGCTTATTTGAGAAAGATTTAGATTAATTTAATTACAGCTAGAATTGAATATGGGTGTTGGGCATATGGATCTGCAGCCAAGCAGTTTTAGCTGGGCTAGTTGTAATCCAAGCCAAAGCGCTAAGAATTTGTTGGAGAGCTGTAAAGAGCTGTGCGCTCTTTACCCGTGTGTTCTTTCCAGATAGAAACAGGAGAGATGCTATTATATTTGCGAAGAATACAGCTGCAGGCGAACTTCTGGGTGAATTTGATGGGTCAGGGGTGTGATCACCCAGTTAAGGTTGCTATCCAGCCGAGCTGGGCGAGGGAAGTGGCAAATCTTTCATGTTTTGGATGGACAGGAGAGACTGTGGCACAAAAACTGTCTATTTTTGATGCTGAACTACCCAGGAGTAATGTGGCCTTCAATTCCATTATGGCAACTGGAGGTCCCAAAGAATGACTTAGAGCTGCTTAAGTTTAAGTCCGAAATTGCAGAGATGGATTTGGTGCAGATATTTCAGTGCCAGTGTAACGGAGGTCAGCTAGATCGGCTAGTGTGGCGGCAGTACGTGTAAATCGTCATGACCCAATTCCATGGGCGCTTCTATCAGCTGAGTTGGTTAGAGCGTCCCACTACCACGCCAGGAGTTTGCGGGGTGGCGGATTTGAGACCTGTGTGCGGTGTGGACTGCCACCGGCTACACCATGTACAAGAAAATGATCTTCCGCGTATGTTTTTACAGATGGGTCAAATGATCAAGAATCTGGTGCTTCAGGGGCCGCTTTTGTTGTTCAGGGTTGGAATATGCAAACCTTTAAAAGAACTTCAAATTTCCTTAGTGTATTTACAGTGGAGTTATGACCAGAGCAATGGTCTGAGCAGATTCAAAACCGCAAAGTGATGATATGTAGTGACTCTTTGTCAGCTATCAATAGTTTAGGGAAAGGGTCATCGAAGAGTCGTCAAGATTTTATATATGAGATTCTACTGGTAGGCCTAATAAGAGATGAGGGGGTAAACATTTCTTTTTTTATGGGTTCCAGCGCATGTGGGCATTAGATCAAATGAAAAGGCTGATAAGTTAGCCAAGAAAGCTGTGGAAAAGGAAGCTATGTCTACATAAATCTGTCTAAGTCAGAAGGCCAAAGTATTGTGTGGCAGGAAATTTTTTTAAAATGGCAACAGCTTTGTGAAAATGAACACAGAGGGAGGCACCTATTTTCTCTGTCTAGTAGGGTAATTGACTCAGTTAATGTTTCCAAAAAAGGGGATAAGGCGTAAGGAGGATGTTATTATTGCAAGATTGAGAATAGGACATACATTTCTTAACATTGTTCTCTTTATTTTAGGAGAACATTAGAATGGATTGTGTACTTGTCAGGAGCTGGGAGACAGTGCATCATGTTATAATGACCTGTATGATTCAGTAGTCTGTATGATAATATGATTCCCAGAGACAGGAGTTGGTCAGAGATTTGACAGAAATTGTATTAGTAGATCCTGAAAGATGCAGCATTTTGGCGCCAACTGGTGGGCTTTGCTAGCCTAGAAATCTAGAAGCCCCTAGCGGCAAAATTTAAATTTCTAGCAAATCTTCTGTAGAGATGGCCTGTCAGGCTAGGGCTTTGCAGAAGATTCTCCCTCGAAATTGCGCTCTATCTTAAAATTTAGTTTATTTGTGGTGATAAATGTCCCACAAAGGTGAAAGGAGACTACAAATACAAATTTGAGGATTAAAAGTTTTTGTTTACATTGGTGTAATGGAAGTTCATGGGTACCAACACACGCTTAGTAGACTCTCCCGTAAATACTAAGGGCAGATAGCTACAGAGCGGTCATTGGCTAGCCTATTTTTTCCCAACCAATATCAGACAACTAAAACAGTTAGCGCCAATAAAACTCTATGCAACAAAAAAATTGCTCGATCTTTTCGTTTATCGTCGAACACGCGTATAAACAGCATTTGAAGCAGTTGCCGATGTACCATGTGTAGCGCAGCGCTGAGCATAGGCTACTTTGTAATGTTGAATACGCCTATTGCCTGCTGGTAACGTTAGAGTGGCCAGAGCCCGTTTACGGCGAGCCATGGCACTTCCTATTAAAACGCCATTCAACCTGCAATTCCAATTGCAAATCCACTAGGGGCGATCACAAGTCAGTGGAAAATCAATGGGCGCCTAATAAGGTGTAAGGCTAAATGTATAATTTATACATATTTAGGGACAGAATATCACAGATTGCATTTTATTTTCAGCGACTTTGACATGAATTTCAATCAAGAATGAAATTTATTAATTCATATGACCATTACGTTTCTCATTCTGTGAGCAGTTTTTCCCCTGACTGACTAGCAATCTGCTACTCTATTCTGGTGAATGGCCATAGGGAATGACTTGCTGTGTCACGTGACAGACACTTTGGAAGGGATTTTACAAAAATGCTAAAAATGTTATGTGTGGACTGAGAATTAAGTCAAATTACTCTGAACCGCATGCATGAATGCATTTATTCAAGAAAAAATTGTATCTAAAGAAATACAGCATTTGAGGGTGCAGCTGCGTAGAACCCAATTCATTCTTCACTTATTTTTTATTTTTTGTATTTTTGTACACCATGGACATTGATAGTATTGTATGATTTTGACATGATCTGAAAAAAAAAAAAAAAATTCAGCACATTAACAGACTTGAAATGGGGCAGGGGGCTTTCGAGATCACCATACCATGTCCAAAATGACCATCCATTACTCAGAAAAATAAGGCTTTTAAAATTTCGGTGGAATTCTTGGATTCTCTCATAGACTTCAATGTTACAGAATGAGCTTCTCCACTGCATAAATGCTAGCGCCGCCCAGAACTACCTTATTTGGCATTAGCCTCATGACTTCAGGAAGTGGGTCCTCATGATTTATTGCCGTAAAGAAGGATCTCTGGTTCTCTGGAGTGGCCAAGCAACAGAACATTCCTCGGAGTCCACATTTCCTAGGACACATTAGACAGCTTTTGGCGGAGAGGGGAGAAAAAGAGACAGCGCAAGGGACTCTAACGTGAAATTAAACACAGAAAGAAGTATGTTTCGAAGTTTTGCATGCATCGGAAGAAATGCCGGTTAAGGTAAGTGGAATCGATTATGAGGTTAGTTGACATTTCTGGGGATGGCCAATTGGTCAATCGTGAGGGTTCCGGGGTTAGCGTCTCCGCCCAAAAGGAAAGTTGAAGTTGTTTGTTTACTTTCTTCGGGGTGCAGACATGTGTCACATGCCCTATAGGCTACACGCACCCCAGCGCGCACAAAATAATTAGGCTACCCTACCAAGTGTAGCCTAGGATCTGGCTGGATCCTCACGTTAATCCAGAGGATTGGCAGACACAACGTAAACGAAAAATACTGTACGTAGTACAGTATCACCAGGAAGGACACCATAAAACGGCCGGAAAATCAGTGGCAGGAATAAAGTGGTTGACATAACAAAAAGCCATCCACGCTCGTCATGTCAAAAAGGAAAAACAGAAGAGGCGTGGGGGCAACAACAATTTTTGTCATCAATTGGCGATCGTTAAAGGAGGCCACTGCAAATCTATTTTTATAATAGAGCTTCTAAGAATGAAAGGTCTGTAATGTTGAATATTGTGTTTTTTTTTCGCTTCTTCATTAAAAAAAGAAGGAAAACAAAAAAAGCCATGCAGTAGGCCATATCCCACATCCCTTGGGAAATTAAGATGTACCTTAAAAAATGGATGTAGCCTAAAATGTAACTGTACAAAAACTGTGTTTGTTCAAGAAAGTAAAAAATAGATATGGTGTGTGTCATCCCAAAACGCAAAACCCCTGACCCTGGGGGAGGAGTTTGAAGGAGTAGATCTACTGATGAGCGTGTACTGTAAATGGAAGTACGGAGTGTCACTAGATTGCATATGTATTGAGGCAAAAATAAATATTAAGTGAGATTATTTCAGTTGAAGTTAATTAATTGCAAAGGTATTAAAAATCAAAAGGCGTCCCAGTCACATTTAACCCATTTTCATGAGTATCTCAGGGAAGTGGACCCAAATGTTCGAAGAACTGAACCTCACTTTAAGCAGTAGACACTGAAGACAAGGGAGTAAACACAGGCAAACAAAACTAGACTCCCCCTCCCCCACTCTCCCACCAAAGGAAATATCCCAGATGACCCAAAAATAAACAGGGAGGTGAGTGGGCCAAAGGCAGGCGGGTTTGGAGGCCTGCGGGGAGGACCTGAAGACCAATCGAGCACGGACGGACGAGCACGAAAGGTTTGGAGGACGGCCGGATAGAAGACCCGGAGCTTGGAGGGCTAGGAGCAAAGGGTCAGGAGGTCACTGGCCCGGGAGAGGACCAATCAGTCAATCCTGACAGGCATGGAGGGTCCAGGGGCTGGAGACTGGGGCTGGGACCTGGCACGGACTCAAACAGATGCTTGAGCAGAATCCAGAGCTGGGCTAAAGAGTTTAAATGGATTATCTCCCTTCCGAAAGCGATTCTCTTCTCTGATTGGCTGATGGATGGCCATTATTTTTGTATAACTGGCTACTTTGGAAGTAGTTCCTAAAATAACTAATCTAATAGCTAATCAACGTTCCATATCAATGCCTTTTAGAATGGTATCTATAACAACAATAAGTAGCCTTGTAAATCTACTTTCAACTGAAAATAGGACCCAAACCGACAGTCCACAATGACCTCACCCTCGCATTCTGGGGGCGTTAACCGTACTTGCTGTCTGTAGGTATGACATTGCTTTTAAGTACATACTTATTTATTACTTTTTGCTCTTTACTCTCTTATTCTTCCATTTATTTTTTTATAATGACAGTGCTTTTAAGTGCATACTTATCTATTACTCTACATTTTACACTCACAGTACTTCATTAATTAATTAATTTTAATGTTTTTCATTCTAACTGCATTTTCTTTGTGCCCAACTTGATTCTTGTCTTTGTGTGTGTGTGTGTGTGTGTGTGTGTGTGTGTGTGTGTGTGTGTGTGTGTGTGTGTGTGTGTGTGTGTGTCTTATTTATGTTTTCTTCTTCGTTAAGCACGTTGAGTTGCCATGCATTACATGAAATAAACGGCCTGGCCTTGGCTTGTTGTGTTCTGTCCCTGCAGTGTGTTGTTGAAGTCGTCATTTCCTCACTGTCCTCTGGATGATGATGATGATGATGATGATGATGATGAACATACAGATGATGGCAGAGAGCAGAAGAGACCTGCACACTGAACAGAGACCATCTGCAAGGAGGGCACAAGGTAATATGAGGATTCTGTCCTGCTGTGTTTCAATACAAAAAAAAAAAAAACAGAACAAAAAAAAACTGTTTTTATAGTAACATAGTATGATAACTAAGAATGATTCACCAGATAAGATAATCATTAAATTGTGTGCCTCAATTTACCTTTTCAAAATGTGGCTTGCGTGCATGTTGCCATTAATTGTAGTGGTTGTACTGTATATCACTTCATTGGTTGTTTGCTATTTGTTTTGACTCTATCTAATATGAAAATAGCAAATGTGCTAGTTTGTTCCACCGACCCGAGTTCCTCTTTAATGCTGTAGCATTTAGAACGCACACACGCACGCGCACACACACACACACACACACACACATCCTCGAAGCACTTGCTCTCACACACACACACACACACACACACACATCCTCAAAAAACTTGCTCACACACACACACACACACACACACACACACACACACACACACACACACACACACACACACACTATTCCTAACAGTGGCTTTGTATAAGTTGTTAATTTGCTTGTTAACACTTAATGTACTTCAGAACATGGATGGCAATAGTAACACTTTGAATATTACCAAACTCTTATCTCAGTCAGTTATTGTGAGGGTCATCTATACTACAGCATGTCTTGTCTTTTCAGGACAGGCTAGCTATCGAAATCTGGCAGTGTTTGATGAATATATTGATATTGATAAATGTCGGGCCAGCACCGTCCCCCATGGTTTGTTCTAAACTGTGCCAACATAAACAGTGTTAAATTGAATGCCACGGTGTAAAACACACTTTTGTCATTTAACCTGAAATAATACATTGTGTTATTGATTCCAAACAGATGCAGAGGTCCTGAGGAGAGTCATACAGAATCATAAAGCAGGTCTGAAGAAGAGGTTCCAAAGCATATCTGAAGGCATCCTCAAACCAGGAGCTGAGATACTCATCAATGAGATCTACACAGAGCTCTACATCACAGAGGGAGAGAGTGAGGGAGTGAATAAGGAACATGAGATTTGGCAGGCAGAGTCAGCATCCAGAGTACAAACCACAGACACAGTAATCAAATGTAATGATATCTTCAAGCTGTTACCTGGACAAGAGAAGCACATCAGAACTGTGATGACCAAAGGTGTTGCTGGCATCGGAAAAACTGTCTCAGTGCAGAAGTTCATTCTTGACTGGACAGATGGTTTAGCCAATCAAAATGTAGACTTTATGTTTCCCCTTTCTTTCCGTGAGCTGAATTTAATCAAGAATGATAAATATAGTCTTCACAAGCTCCTGCTTGCCTTCCACCCAGAGCTGAAGGAACTGAATGATGATGAATATAAAGACTGTCGGGTTGTCTTCATCTTTGATGGATTGGATGAGAGTCGGTTGATCCTGAATTTTGAACAAGAGATGAACTTATCTGATGTAAACCAAACATCATCTGTGAATGTTCTAATAACAAGTCTCATTGAGGGAACACTACTTCCCTCTGCTCTCATTTGGATAACCTCACGGCCAGCAGCAGCTGGTCAGATTCCTGTTCAGTGCAGCAACCAAATGACAGAAGTACATGGCTTCAATGATCCACAGAAGGAAGTGTACATCAGGAAGAGAATTGGTGATGAGAATGATGCCAACAGAATCATATCACACATTAAGACATCCGGGAGTCTACATATCATGTGTCACATTCCAGTATTCTGTTGGATTGCAGCCACTGTGCTTCAGGAGATGCTGGGAAAGAAAAACATCAAAGACATTCCCAAAACGCTAACTGAGATGTTCATACAATTCCTCCTTATTCAGGCCATCAGGAAAGATCAGAAGAGTCAGTGTAGAATTACAACAGAGAAACAAGAGAATCAAGAAGAACTTCTGAAATCCCAGAAAGATATTTTACTAAAGTTGGCCAAACTGGCTTTCCAGAATCTGGAAAGTGGAAATCTGATGTTTTATAATGAAGACCTGAAAAAGTGTGGCATTGATTTCAGTGAAATCTCAGAGTACTGTGGTATGCACACTGAGATCTTCAGGGAAGAATCAGTCTTTCAAAAGAGGAAAGTCTACTACTTTGTGCATCTGAGCATCCAGGAGTTTCTTGCAGCTGTGTTTGTATTTCACTCTTATGTGACTGGGAACCTTGAGCCACTGAAATCGCTCATCAGTGACAAACACAAATCTTTTTTATCTTCTCTTCAGTCAGCACTTGGACAGAGATGTCCGTTTCATGTTTTACTCAAAAGTGCAGTTGATAAGGCCTTAGAGAGCCAAAATGGACACTTGGATCTTTTCCTTCGCTTTCTTATGGGCATCTCTCTGGAGAGCAATCAGAGACTTCTGCAAGGTCTACTGAACAACATACACAGCACCTCAAAGAGTGCCAAGAAAACTTCTCAGTACATTAAGGAACTCAATAGCGAAGGTCACTCACCTGAACGATGCATGAATCTTTTCCACTGCTTGTCTGAACTGAATGATCATTCTATGCATGAAGAAATTCAGAAATTCCTGTCATCACCAAAGAAACTGAAGTTGTCTCCTGCACATTGTTCAGCACTGGCCCACATGCTTCTGTTATCTGACAAGGTACTGGAAGAGTTTGACATGATGAAGTACAACACATCAGATGAGGGACACAGAAGACTGATGCCAGTTATCAAGTTTTGTAGAAAGGCAAGGTGAGTGAGTACACACTTTTGCATCAAGAAGACACACATTTTTAATCAGAATAGGGCTGTGGTCTACAATGGGGGAAAGAAACAATGGGTTTATGGTCAAATTTCCTTTTGTTTACTGTTCATAATATACTATGCAGATTTGATAATTGCAAACTCCCAGATAAGACCCTTGGAATTGTGACTACTGTTCTGCAGTCATCAAACACATTGATAGAGCTGAACCTGAGTCATAATGACCTTGGAGATTCTGGAGTTCACCTTCTCTCTAGGGGACTGTCTAATCCACGCTGCAAACTGCAGACATTAAGGTGGGTGATCATTACAGTAATAGCAGGACATCTACTCCTCTCTAAATCTGCGCAAAAACACTAAACACTTACTCAACATAACACAATAACACAATTCTCTTCATTTGTTGCCTATTGAGCCACAGCTTTAAAGGGATATTCCACCTTCTTGGGTTCGGTTATTCACTGTCTTAACTGGAGACGCATATGTGGGTAAAACATGCTGGTCTCAGTCCATGTGTTTTTCCTTTTCTGACAACCCCAGTTTTAGCTTTAGTTCTGTCAGGTCCACTACGTCAAATGAAACAAGAAAACAGCGGATAATTTATATGAGACTTTATTTATAATTTAATTTGGCGGTATGACTCTGTTCAGAGGAAATCCCCTTCTTTTCCATGAGCTCCATGGAAGCCAAGATGGGGAACAGCAGCAACTCAGGGAGAATTACCCCCATTTAAATAAAATGGAAGGGTAATGCATTTTCCCCCATGAACAGAGCAAGCAACAATGACAACAGTATGACATCGTTCCAGTTTTTCCTCTTTGGGTGGAGCCGGGGAGGAGGTGGGTTGCGAAATCAGCGTGCAACTGAAGCAGCAGGAAGAGTAACCAGAGGGAAACAGCTTAAATAGAGCGCCCTATTGACAAGCAGCCTATGGCGAGTGGCAGCGGAAAGACAGCTGACATGGGCTGGGCTGGCATTAACCAATTAGAGATGTAACAGCTGATAGTGGGCTTGACTACGTGGCCTGCCAGAACTAACGCAGAATGCTCCATTTTAGAATAGGTCAGTGGTTGTCAAAGTGTGGTCCGGGGACCACTGGTGGTCCGCGAGCAGGCTCAAGTGGTCCGTGAGTTGATTACCATAAAAATATGTGAATTTAGTCTGTGTCATTATTTGAAGGCCAAAGATTAGTTGTTCACTGAATATAAGAGGCAGACCTGTAATTTACTCTTTATTAAAGCATTTGAAGTGCCCTACTCTAGCAGCATGTGACTTGGTGAAGGGGCGCGAGGGCAGGTGGTCCCTGAAAAACAGTTTTTGGGCAAAGTGGTCCTCGGTCTGAAAAAGTTTGAGAAACACTGGCATAGGTGCTGAAATGTAGTCAAAGTGTTTCTATTTGGCTACTTTACATTTAAGTGCCCTTCAAGCTAAAGCTTAGAAAAGTTAAAAATTTGGGATGCTAAACTATAAAAATACATGCACTGAGGCCAATATAATTTTAATCACATACAGTATGTAACTCCTGGTAAGGGGGTGAAATCCTTTTTTTTATAAAAAGATGGAGTATTCCTTTAACAGCAATTTGAGGAGATGGAGTCTGGTTGGATAAGGGAAAGGTGTGAGTTTTTCTTAAAATATGTTAAACATGATACCAGTTGGAACTTTTGGATGACCCCAGTTTTCAGAAATACAGTGCTATTTTCCCATTAGCTACGAACAGGCTTACAATTGAAGTGGCTGAGCATATTGCTAGCAAGTAAATACATCACTTTTCTACATCAATAGAGGCTCAAAGCAATTCCACACTTCAATGGCAAACTATCGTGAGTCTTGACATTTAAAGCGAGGTATTGAGAACTTTGAAAGTGTACAGGTCGTTTATCTAGAAGTCCATTTACACAGACAGTACTCACCGTTCGATGCCAACTTTGCCAATCTGAAGGGACTGTCTGTGTCATTAGACATTGCACTTTTCAACTCTTGCACTTTCATGTTCCTGTTGACCAATCACACATCTAGCAAGGTGAATTATATTTTGCTTGATTGTTATTCCTCTTTTTCCAAGTTGCTTTGGTTAAAAGCATCTGCTAAATATATGTATGTAAACAACATTGTTTGGCACCTTCACTGCTGATATTATCAACCTTAGCTACATTGTCCCATTACTTCACATTTCTCTCTCTCTCTCTCTCTCTCTCTCTCTCTCTCTCTCTCTCTCTCTCTCTCTCTCTCTCTCTCCTTCTCAGGCTGTCTGATTGTCATATCACAGAGGAAGGTTGTGTACATCTGGACTCAGCTCTGAAATTAAACCCCTCCCATTTAATAGAGCTGGATGTGATCAATAATCATCTGGGAGAATCAGGACTGCAACTATTGTCTGCTAGATTGGAGGATCCTAATTGTAATCTGGAGGTGCTTAAGTAAGTTTAGAACGAGACCTGGATTTCAAAGTTGTATTCCATGCCAAGTTTTCACACATGACACATTTCATATCTTTCAGGAAGATAGTGGAAAGATAGACAGGGATGAAAAGACAGACTTAATGACGAGTAACCGAGTAACATCTATGAGTACCATCTTATTTTATCTTATATTATATTATATTATCATGTCACTTGCATACTTAGGCCAATACCTCAGCTGTCATTATTTGCTGGCACTGTCTTTGCACTATTTCAGTTTTTTGCTGCCACTTATCACAGTGTTGTTTTAGTTCATCATTACCATTAGTGTAAGGTGTGTAGAGAACAAGAGTCTAGTTTCTATGGGGTAATAAATCAACTCTTACCTGGTGGAACAAATTAAAAACATTGACATCTGTCAATTTCTCTCACAGAACTGACCAGGGTGTTTTAGTCAGATCACGGACATATTTGCTGAAATGTAAGTATTGATTGCTTACAGTGAAAATATGATTACATATATATGCTCTTGTTGTGTGTGTGTGTGTGTGTGTGTGTGTGTGTGTGTGTGTGTGTGTGTGTGTGTGTGTGTTAGAATAGTGTGCTAAACTGTCTCTACAGGCCCCCTCACACTGCCGAATACCTTGTAGTTTTTCACAAAATTTCACAGTGCTCCTGTTGGTCAAACACTCACACACACACACACACACACACACACACACACACACACACACACACACACACACACAATAGGTGTCCACTCGACCCAAAATAAACCTGCCTTAGACCCTACTGTTACAGGAAGAGAGGTCCTCGACTGGGTCAATGTTTCCCAGTTTGTAACCTAGTGTTAGAAAGGTCCTCGACTTGTCCCTGACTAAGGGATATTTTATCAGAACAACAGGCCTGATAGTATTCAGGCGCTGTGCTTGATGTCAGGTGCACCAACGTGACTGGGGGAAAAAAGCTTGTCTTGAGAGATAAAGAGATGGAATTAAAGTAGGCTTAAACTAAAACTAAACTACTAAAATGTAAACGTTTTCTTCTCATTATACTCTCGTAGAAGTGTTAACTGGAATGATTTACACTCTGCTTGAGTCATTGCAGTAATGTATTAAGAGGGAGACCCGAGACATTAGAAATTGTTTGATCATATTAAATGGCCTTTTCTGCTTAGCGCCTAATCGTTATATTGGAGATTTCTTGTATGAGAGTCCATGTTATGGCCTTAATTGATCTTAATTGATGTTGCACACACATGTGACTGACAAGCTGTAGTAATTGGAGTGTGTGTGTGTGTGTGTGTGTGTGTGTGTGTGTGTGTATATGCTGTAGTAATTGGAGTACCAAACTTTAATGATTTGCTTTATGATTCAACAGTTACAAACAAACTGCAACTTGATTTACATGAAAAATTATATTCATGTTTTGATTGGCCTTTGTGTGTCCATATTTGTGTGTGTGAGAGAGAGAGAGAGAGAGAGAGAGAGAGAGAGAGAGAGAGAGAGAGAGAGAGAGAGAGAGAAGAAGCTGATGTAATGAGGATGTTTCTCTCCTCTTGTCTGCAGATTCCTTTAAACTCACCCTGGACCCAAACACAGCACACAGTAATCTCTCTCTCTCCGAGGACAACAGAAAGGTGACATGGGTGTATAAGGAGCAGCCGTATCCTTACCATGAAGAGAGATTTAACTACTGGTGGCAGGTGTTGTGTAGAGAAGGTCTCTTTGGATGTTGCTACTGGGAGGCTGAGTGGAGTGGGAATGATGGGGCTTGTATAGCTGTGACTTATAAAAGCATCAAAAGGAGATGGGGAAGTGATGAGATCTTAATGGGATGTAATGAGATTTCCTGGAGTCTTTCCTGCTCTCCTCACAGTTACTCTGCAAGGCACAATTACAAAGAGATTGCCATCCCTGTCCCCTCCTCCGGCTCCAGAAGAGTAGGAGTTTACCTGGACTGGCCGGCCGGCACTCTGTCCTTCTACAGTGTCTCCTCTGACACACTCACACACCTGCACACGTTCCACTCCATCATTGGTACCCTCACTCCAGGGTTTTGGGTTGGTTGTAAGTCCTCAGTGTCCCTGTGCCAGATCACATGAACAACCCCTCCAACAGCTAGGTCCACCTGTCATTTGTTTGTACAGATTTGCATTCCTCCCCCTGCCCTTTCTCTCTGCCCCTCTTCAGTCCACTGTCCATCCTCTCATCATCCTTTTCTCTGGTACACATCTTTCTCTCTTCCTTTTCCCTTCCATACACTATTCATCCCCTCCTCTTCTTTCTCATTTCCCTCTATCTCTCTCCACCCTCCTCTCCTCTCCTCTCTCCTATTCATCCCTCTATCTCCCTCCACCCTCCTCTTCTCTTTCATATCCGTCCTTCTATCTCTCCTCACCCTCCTCTTCTCTCCACTCTCCTTTTCATCCCTCTATCTCTCTCCACCTTCATCTTCTCTTTCTTATGCATCCCTCTATCTCTCACTCACATGCACACATTCACACACACTAACATACAAACATACATTCACACACACTCATCAGCTTGATAACAGCATCAAGAATGGGAAGTCATTGACTTACTCACATGCAAATGCACACACACACACACACACACACACACACACACACACACACACACACACACACACACACACACACACACTATCTTCTACACGGTCTCCTCTGAAACACACACACACCTGCATGCGTTCCACTCCACATTCACTGAGCCCTTCTGTCCAGGGTTTAGATTTCATTATTATGACTCCTCGTTGTCCCTGTGTCAGATCACATGAGCTCCTTATGACACAGAAACACCATAAAGGTATTGATCCCTGTTTACATACAACTATGCAGATGTACATGTTATTCCCTCTTTTTGTGATGTGATGAAAGTACCGTATTGAATGAATGGATTAATCTTTATTGTCACTATACAACCAGGTACAGCGAGATATAATTTAGAGCAATCATCTGATACACAAATAAAATATATCATATCAGTACCTAGATAAGTAATAAAAATAAGTAATAAAAATACTTAAATAAATAATAACAAGGATCATAACAGTATATAGTATAGAAGGTCAAAGTCAAAATAGTTGCACTTTGACTTTGACTGTGACTATACTGTTATGATCCTTGATCTCTGTGTACATATACAATTGCAATGCAAATGTACATGTTATTCCCTCTTTTTGTGATGTGATGAAAGTAATGAAACAAACAATTGCAATGCAAATATACATATTTTACTCTGTATACTGTTCTGACCATTTATTGCAAGCAGGCATGGACTGGCCATAGGGCATACAGGGCAATGCCCGGTGGGCCGATGCTCATTTTTGGGCCGGGGCTGTCATTTACTCATAATTTTACTCATAAAGGATATTGGGCAACTTTTAATTAAATCTCTCATATTCATGCAATATGTCCAACTTAAAGTGTTATTTTAGCTAGACACCACATTACTATTATTGAATAAAATCATAGTGGGCCGCCATGGCCAAAAATGCCCGGGCCACTTTTTGGTCCCAGTCCGGCCCTGATTGCAAGAAAGGATTTAATTCACTGATAGTTATGTTGAAAAGCACTTTGTACAAAACCTCTCATACAGGAATTGTGTGAAACAATGTAAATAAAAGTCAGTAAAATCTAAGCAGTGTGCTTGTGAGTTGACAGCAAGACTGAGTTCACAACAGCTGGAGTGACACTCTTTTGTATGTGCATGTGTGTGTGACATTCCCCTTAATACCCTATGCTTAGTTACTGTTACTTTAAGTGAACCCTCTCTTGGCGGAGGGATGAACTTTAGCCCTGATGGAAGTCATAAACTCTAACACCTTTTACTAAGGCTTGAGCCAGAACACAGTTCACTCTGAGATAAGTATCAGCCTGTAGAGTTGGAGAATGTCTAGTTCCCCAATAAGATCTCAAGGTTAGTGGCAAATGTTATTCTCAAGGTTAGTGGCATATATTATTTTATTTTGCAACAATTTAATTCAATTTTATGAAATACAGTGCATTGTCTCGCTTCATAACTGGATACTTGAATGAAAGTTAAAAGGATCTGAGATTTTACTTGATGATTACATATAAAGTTGCTTTGTGGAAATTTGTTTAAAAATGTTTAAATGGTTGAAATAGGAAAGATAATACAAAGAATTACTATTAATGTAGAGCATGTTGTCTTATCTTAGCTGTAAATCTTTATATAGCAGCTTGTTGTCTCAAGGTTAGTGGCATATATTATTTTAGTTTGCAACATAACTGGATATCACTTGAATGAAAGTTAAAATGATCTGTGATTTGACTTGCATAAAATGCTGTGTACAGTACATGTTAATATTACTCTAGAGCATGTTGTCTTATCTTAGCTGTAAATCTTTATATAGCAGCTTGTTGTCTCAAGGTTAGTGGCATATATTATTTTATTTTGCAACATAACTGGATATCACTTGAATGAAAGTTAAAAGGATCGGTGATTTGACTTGCATAAAATGCTGTGTACAGTACATGTTAATATTACTCTAGAGCATGTTGTCTTCTCTTAGCTGTAAAACTGTATATAGCAGCTTGTTCCAGGAACACAAGGCCCTGTTTGAGACAGGTAAGCCCACCAGCCACAACCAGTGGAGAATATCAAGGTGAGTAGTTTTTAATAAAACTTTGAGTTTAGACAGTGAATGGTGACCAGGGAGATGAATCACTGTGTTGTTTGGTCAAATGAATGCATGAATGACCATTGTCTTGACTATGTACAAACTAAGGTTTATTATAGATACAATAATGGTCATGATTTGGCAATTTATTTAGCAGACACCTTTTATATTCTAATTTGATAGATGGGAGTCATATGAGTGTTCAACATGTCTTTCCCACTGGGGTGATGATGTTCAGTAACTTTCTGTTTCTTGCTTCTAATATTGAGATGGCTGCTCTGATGTATTTTGTACTAACTTAAATTATGTTCAGTACATGTTCTGTTGTTACTCCAGAGTGAATTCAGAGTCTGAGGAGGCAGCAGCTCACAGTGAGGATCTGAGACCAGAGTCTGCAGTACACAGCTGTGTTACCATGGAGACTGAGGAGGACATGGATATGCATGTGAACAAGAGCAAAACATCAAGAATGGCCACAACGTGAGTTACAAAGCAAGGACCCACACAAAACACACACACACACACACACACACACACACACACACACTGAACCCAGCTTGGCATTAATGCCGAGGCGGGTGGGTTGCCGTGTCGAGTTGCCCCGACTGTGTGAAAGGAACAGAGGGAGCACATGTTACACCCAGGTTATTTGGCAGTGTGAAAGCAGTTATTGATAGTGCTAATTGCATGTGTGTTGATTGTGTATTTACAGTCCATACACACCCAGGCCTCCATCTCCAGTGCCCAGTGGTGTGTCCATGAAGAGTGATATGTCTCTGCCTTCCCCTCTTAAATTCAGAAGTGGTCTTACGTGTGTATTGGAGAAGATGCATTTCACACACACACACACACACACACACACACACACACACACACACACACACACACACACTCACTCGTTATCTCTCTTTCTCTCTCACTCACTCACACACACACAGAAACACACTCACTCGTTCTCTTTCTCTCTCTCTCTCTCTCTCTCTCTCTCTCTCTCTCTCTCTCTCTCTCTCTCACACACACACACACACACTTACACACACTCTCTCTCACACACACACACACAACACTTATACTCTCTCACTGTCTCACACACACTCTCTCTCACACACACACACACACACACACACACACTTACACACACTCTCTCTCACACACACACACACACTTATACTCTCTCACTGTCTCACACACACTCACTCAAACACACACACACACACACATATACACACACACAAGCTATTAATCGCATGTGTTTTGATCGTGTATTTACAGTCCACACACACCCAGGCCTCCATCTCCAGTGCCGAGTGGTGTGTCCATGAAGAGTGATATGTCTCTGCCGTCCCCTCTTAAATTCAGAAGTGGTCTTACGTGAGTAGTAGAGAAGACGCATTTCACACACACACACACACACACACACACACATAGACACACACACTCCTTATCTCTCTCTCTCACTCACTCACACACACACACACACACACACACACACACACACACACACACATACACACACTCACTCGTTCTCTTTCTCTCTCTCTCTCTCTCTCTCTCTCTCTCACACACTCACACACACACACACACACACACACACACACACACACACACACACACTTATACTCTCTCACTGTCTCACTCACACTCACTCACACATACACACACACACATACAAGCTATTAATCACATGTGTTTTGATCGTGTATTTACAGTCCACACACACACAGGCCTCCATCTCCAGTGCCGAGTGGTGTGTCCATGAAGTGTGATATGTCTCTGCCTTCCCCTCTTAAATTCAGAAGTGGTCTTACGTGAGTATTGGAGAAGATGCATTTCACACACACACACACACACACACACACACACACACACACACACACACACACACACTCACTCACTCTTTATCTCTCTTTCTCTCTCACTCACTCACTCACACACACACACACACACACACACACAGAAACACACTCACTCGTTCTCTTTCTCTCTCTCTCTCTCTCTCTCTCTCTCTCTCACACACACACACACACACACACACTCACACACACTCTCTCTCTCACACACACACACACTTCTCTCACTGTCTCACACACACTCACTCACACATACACACACACACATACACAAGCTATTAATCGCATGTGTTTTGATTGTGTATTTACAGTCCACACACACCCAGGCCTCCATCTCCAGTGCCCAGTGGTGTGTCCATGAAGAGTGATATGTCTCTGCCTTCCCCTCTTAAATTCAGAAGTGGTCTTACGTGAGTATTAGAGAAGACGCATTTCACTCACAGACATACACACACACACACACACACACACACACACACACACACACACACACACACAAAAACTAGTCATTTCATTTGTGTTGTTTGTGTGTTTACAGTCCACACACACACAGGCCTCCATCTCCAGTATCCAGTGGTGTGTCCATGAAGAGTGATGTGTCTCTGCCTTCCCCTCTCAAATTCAGAAGTGGAACAGACCCATCAGGGCAAGAGTAAGTGATTTATAGCACACACACACACACACACACACACACACACACACACACACACACACACACACACACACACACACAGGGCCCGTTCTAGGCATAGGGCACCAAATATCAAGGGAGCATCGCTAACTCAAATCTTGCATTGCCCCTCCCCACCACACACACACACACTCACCACTCACACACACACACACACACACACACACACACACACACACACAAACACAGACATTCACTCACTCACTCACACTCTTTCCTTGTGTTTGTACAGTCCACATAACCTTCAATAAACACTTATTTCTTCTCCTTATGTTTCTTCCTGTTTCTGCAGTGTATTGGTATCTTCAGACCCTCTGCCTCCTCTGGAGACCAAACAAGGTAATGTGAGTGTTCAGTACTGTTATGTCTTTAGAAGAAATTTAATGTTTTTAATATTTTCCTGGTTTTTATTAGCCTGGCAGCGCCATCCTGCATACTTACGTTAAAATGAATTTTACCTCCGTACGAGTCTGGAATAGAGCGCCTACCTTGGTTCGCTCACGGTTTAGCCAATCAGCACACAGTTTAGAGCGATGTCTCTTAACTTGCCTGAACACGTTCGTTATTCTCCCCCCTACCTTCGAATTACCTTTACAAAATTGGTACATGACATTAACATTCATGATCTTGAGGACTTATTGCCGCTACGATGTCAAAATAAATTGGAATTAGCTAGCGATCTGTTACTGCTGAATGCAGAAGTGAGAGCCAGGTGAGAGGATACGTCATATCCAAACGGAAACGTGTTTCCATTGCATTGTTCCAGACTGTGACGGAGTCAACAGTCGGCTTATTAGTCAGGCTAGGTTTTTATATATGATAAGATGAAAGTAGATGATCATCTCCACATGTAAAATCGACCCAACATGAAAATAAGTGCTTTCATAAAAAGTATTTTAGATTAAAGCTGTATTCAGCAACTCTTTTATAGTCAAATTACTAAGCTCTTATTAAGGTATAAATAATAACCGCAAAGTTGCCGCACACGTAAGAGTCCAAAGCAATTTTTAAATAATCCATCATCAGATCGGATCCTATCTGATGAAGGTGCTCTGCCGAAACGTAATTGTGACCTTTTAATAATAAAAAAATGTTTTGGACTCTTAAGTGTGCTGCAACTTTGCTTTAATATTTTGGATTTAATTTTCGGTGGCCGGCACCTTTATGCTTTGGTGTGCGGTGCATTCTCTTTCAAAATAAATAATAACCGCCTAATTCATCATGAATAAGAAATTTGTGAATACATGCCTAAGAAATGGTTGATGTTGCTAAAACATGCTTTACAAGTGACTAATACAGCTATTAATTAGGTATGTATTAGTGCCTAATGTGTGATCCTTAAAGTGTTACTGTAATGACAATTCAATTTTGGTGGTGATCGGTCTGTGATTGCATTGCCTTGGCAGAGATCTGTGCTCTCTGAGTGCTTTTCTAGCTTATCCTAAAATTATTCATATTAACTCCAAACAGCTGTGGAGGTCCTGAGAAGAGTTAAAGAGAATCATAAAGCCAGCATGAAGAAGAGGTTTGAGAAGGTATCTGAAGGCATAATCAAATCAGAAACTCAGATACTCCTCAGTGAAATCTACACAGAGCTCTACATCACAGAGGGAGAGAGTGAAGGGGTGAATAAGGAACATGAGGTTTGGCAGATAGAGTCAGCATCTAGAATACAAACTACAGAAGACACACCAATCAACTGCAACGATATCTTCAAGTTCTTACCTGGACAGGAGAAGCACATCAGAACTGTGATGACTAAAGGTGTTGCTGGCATTGGAAAAACAGTGTCAGTTCAGAAGTTCATACTTGACTGGACAGATGGTTTAGCCAATCATGATGTAGACTATATGTTTCCCCTTTCTTTCCGTGAGCTGAATTTAATCAAGAATGAACAGTATAGTCTTCAGAAGCTTCTGCATGAGTTCCACCCTGAGTTGCAGGAGCTGAATAATGATGAATACAAATACTGTCAGGTTGTGTTCATCTTTGATGGTTTGGATGAAAGTCGGTTGACACTGAATTTTGAACAAAACACAATATCAGATGTAAAAGAAACTTCATCTGTGAATGTTCTGATAACAAGCCTCATTCAGGGAACTCTACTTGCCTCTGCACTCATCTGGATAACCTCACGGCCAGCAGCTACCAGTCAAATTCCTGCTCAATATGTTGACCAGGTAACAGAAGTACGTGGATTCACTGACCCACAGAAGGAAGAGTACTTCAGGAAGAGAATCAGTGATGAGAGTCAGGCCAACAGAATCATCTCACACATTAAGACAACCAGGAGTCTCCAAATAATGTGTCACATTCCAGTATTCTGTTGGATTGCATCTTCTGTTCTTCAGGAGATGCTGGGAAAGAAAAACGTCAAAGAAATTCCCAAAACTCTAACTGAAATGTTCATACAATTCCTACTCATCCAGACCACCAGGAAGGATCAAAAGTATCAGTGTGGGACTGAGACAGATAAACAAGAGGAACTGCTAAAATCTCAGAAAGGTATTTTAGTGAAGTTGGCCAAACTGGCTTTCCAGAATCTAGAAAGTGGCAATCTGACGTTTTACAATGGAGACTTGAGAGAGTGTGATATTGATGTTAGTGAAGCCTCTGTGTACTCTGGCATGTGCACTGAGATCTTCAAGGAAGAAACAGTCTTTCAAAAGAAGAAAGTTTACTGCTTTGTGCACCTGAGTATCCAGGAGTTTCTAGCAGCTGTGTTTGTATTTCATTGTTATGTGACTGAGAACTTTGAGCCACTGAAATCTTTCCTAAGGGAAGACCATAGACCCAACACAACCTTGTCATCTTTTCAATCAGCTTTGGGCTTACAATCACAAGATCATCTACATGTGTTGCTGAAGAGTGCAGTGGATGAGGCTTTGAAGAGCAGGACTGGACATCTGGATCTTTTCCTTCGCTTCCTTATGGGCATCTCACTGGAGAGCAATCAGAGACTTCTGCAAGGTCTCCTGAACAAAATACACAACACCTCAAAGAGTGTTAAAGAGACATCTCACTATATGAAAAACCTAAACAGTCAGGATCTCTCGCCAGAAAGATGCATCAATATTTTCCACTGCTTGCTCGAACTGAAAGATCATTCCATGCATAAGGAAATTCAGAAATTCCTGTCATCAGAGAAGTTCAAAAAGAAGTTGTCTCCTGCTCACTGTTCAGCACTGGCCCACATACTTCTGATGTCTGAAGAGGTGTTGGATGAGTTTGACCTGAAGAAATACAACACATCACATGAGGGACACAGGAGACTCGTCCCAGCTGTTAGGTGCTGCAGAAAGGCACGGTGAGTTTCTGAGAGAAGCATCAATCATAATTATCTGTCAGGTCATAAGCTTATGAAGTCATTTTATCTCATCAATCTGCTGCCAAAAATATTAGCCATACTGTACCTCCCATAAGCTTTTCTACCTCATCTCAGTCAACCTGGAATGTGGTTGTAATCTGTAAGGCACTTTCGAAGTAAGAGATTTGTATCAGCCCCAAATAAATGATCAAATACAGTGGTAGATCAATCATCAATTTTCCTTTCAGTCAATATAAAATGTAAATGTAATCTGTAAGATACTTTCAGCCCCTAATAAAGCATAATTAATATACTTTTGTAAACAGTAATTAAAATTGTTTTTACATATCTTTATGTTGTTTTGTAGACTTGCTGACTGCAAACTTATAGATAAAAGTTGGGGAATTTTGGCTAACATCCTGCAGTATCCAAACCCTCTGATAGAGCTGGACCTGAGTGCCAATGACCTGGGAGATTCGGGAATTCAGCTTCTCTCTAAGGGACTGTCTAGTCCCCACTGCAAACTGCAGACATTAAGGTGGGTGGTAGTTACAGTAACAGTAGGACATCCACACATCTTTAAATCCTTTTAGAAACACAGTCTCTATTTATTTTTCTCAGCTTCATTCTATTTATTTGGCTAATGTCATGGACACTAGATGTCACTTGTTCTATTCAGAAAGTCACAGACACACACACACACACACACACACACACACACACACACACACACACACACACACACAAACCCGTGTGCCATCCCAGCTGTCATATTGAAGAATAAAGGTTACAATAGTTTGTCAGACACACACACAGCTCACCCATACCAACAAGCCTGGCTCTTTGGCGTTGCGGTCAAGTTGCACATTTAGCACCCCGGAGACCCACTAGATTGTTGTGCGCCCTGGGTTGGGAGAAGTATATCTGGTGGATGCGTGAGGGATGCTACATGTAGTATGCATGAAGCGCATGGGAGCGCTTCCCGAAGGCGAATGCAGTGTGCAGTGCTTAGTGAGCCTGGCTCTTTGGCATTGCGGTCAAGTTGCACGTTAAGCACCCCGGGGACCCGGGTTCTAGACTGGGTGGGGTCACTGTTCTCTCCCTTCCCTACACTCTCTCTCTCTCGCTCTCTCTCTCTTTCAGACTGTCTGGTTGTCTCATCACAGAGAAGGGTTGTTCATATCTGGACTCAGCTCTGACATCAAATCCATCCTATTTAAAAGAGCTGGATGTGATCAACAATAATCTTGGAGAATCAGGACTGAAGCTTTTTTCTGCTAGACTGGAGAATCCTGTTTGTAAACTGGAGATGCTCAAGTAGGTTTACTAAGAAATATTCAATTCAGTTCAATTTAATTTGTTGTGCGCCAAATGCAAAACAGTTACCTTGTGGCGCTATAACAACTGTACGAGAAGGACTTCCATTGGATGAGATGAGTCAGATGACCAACATCCTGAATCGTGGAAATAAAGAATCTGGCTACAATCCTAATCCGGCTCTTTTTAATCTGCCCCCCAACTGTAATTGCCATATTACTGTAATTCATTCCCTCCATCTCCAGCTGGTGTGTGGTGAGCTGCCGACTGTGCATCACCCTAGTGAGTGCTACACATGCACTGTAAAAAGTAACACTTGACCTTACTCCAGCATTATGTACGTTACTGATTTGTTACAAGAGTTGACTTGTTTACTACAATTGACTTGTTTACTAGAGAAACGTAAGTAATATGGAAATCTTGCATCAATGAACCATACATCTTGGCATAAATAAGTAAGCTTTAATACTCAGACCTGAGTAGCAGTTACTTTCAGATACTTTCTACCACACACACAAACACACACACACACACACACACACACACACACACACACACACACACACACACACACACACACACACACTGGTTAGGGAAGGCTGAAATAAGAGGGGTCTTTACATTATTTACCTATTCAACTCCAGCAATTCATGTAACAACACATTCCATAAATACAGAACAGAAGCATTTCACACACACACACACACACACACACACACACACACACACACACACACACACACACACACACACACACACACACACACACAAACACACACACACACACACACACACATGCAGTATTGAGTGTGTTTCTGCCAACAAGAAAGAGATGTTAGCAAGCACTTTGAAGTATTACTATACTTTGCTATGTTATAATGATAATTATGATACTTATTTTCTGGTCAATAATGTAAAAGATAACTGTCAAGTTTCAAAAGTCTAATACCCTTACAATATGAGTTTTGGTCATCAGGTTAATTTTCTGCGTACTTGAAATTGAACAGAAACTGAGTATTATAATTAGCAATATCAGGGCTGTTTACAGGGTTGTTCCAGACACTTAGATGGGCCCTTGTGGTGTCCCATTTTTGACAAATACTCTGTCAAATTCTCTTACAGAACTAACCAGAGTGTTTTAGTCAGAGCACGGGCATGTTTGCTGAGATGTAAGTACTGATTTCTGGTTTATTCTGAATACTGAATATCATTATTTAAAGATTCACATAAAGCATGGCAGTATCTCTCTCTCTCTCTCTCTCTCTCTCTCTCTCTCTCTCTCTCTCTCTGTGTGTGTGTGTGTGTGTGTGTGTGTGTGTACAGTATCTGTGCTGTAGATTAGAGTAAACTCTTTTCTTAATTTTTTCCATCCTCCTCCTTTCTTCTCCCTCATTCCTTCTCTTCTTCATTCGCAGTTCTTCATCCCTCCCTCCGTCCTTCCCTCTCATCTATCTGCCCTGTGCTGTGTGTTTGTGTGTGCCTATTCATATTCTGATTAGTGTGTTTCTCTTCTCACCTCTTGTCTGCAGATGCCTGTAATCTCACACTTGACCCAAACACAGCACACAGATATCTCGCTCTCTCTAAGGGGAATAAAAAGGTGACACGCATGGATGATAAGCAGCCGTATCGTGACCACCCAGAGAGATTTGATTACAAGTCTCAGGTGTTGTGTACAGAGGGTCTGTCTGGACGCTGCTACTGGGAAGCTGAGTGGAGTGGGGATTATGGGGCTTGTATAGCTATGGCCTATAAAAGCATCAAGAGGAAAGGGAGCAGTAATGATGCCATAATGGGACGTAATGCCAAGTCATGGATTCTGGACTGCTCTCCTCACAGTTACTCTGCCTGGCACAATAATAAAGACACTGACATACCTGCCCCCTCCTCCGGCTCTAGACGAGTAGGAGTTTACCTGGACTGGCCAACTGGAACTATGTCCTTCTACAGTGTCTCCTCTGACACACTCATACACCTGCATACGTTCCACTCCACATTCACTGAGCCCCTCTGTCCAGGGTTTTGGTTAGAATTGTTGTTTGACTCCTCAGTGTCCCTGTGCCAGATCACATGAGCTCCTCCTCCAACAGTTTTCACACTTTCATACTTATCTTTCTCATCCCTTCATCAGTCCTCCACTCTTCTCCTCATACTGCCCCCTGTGTAACTCCCCCTCTCTTCACCCCCCTTTTCTTTCTCCTCTTTTCTACTACTTCTTTCTCTCCTTCTCCTCTCCCTGATCCCTTCTTCTCTTTCTCTTTTTATTCTCCTCTTCCCTTTTTCCTCACCTTTAGTCTTCCTCTCCAAAACTTAATTTCTGGCTCCTCTAATCCTCCTCTCATCTGCCTTTCTTTCTTCCCTCTCCTCTACTTCACTCAAACACATTCACATTCCTTCTCCCTACTTTTTCCTCCCCTCTTCACTCCTCTGTGCATTCTCTTCTCATCCATCTCTCTTGTCCACCTCTTTCTCTCCTCTTCACTTTTCATTTTCTGTCTCCATCCTCCTCTTCTCTTTCATATCCATCCCTCTATCTGTCCATCCTCCTCTTCTTTTATATGCATCTTCTGTAAACCTCTCACTTCTGCTTCTCTATCCTCCCATTCATTTTCATCCCTCTTTCTACCCTCCTCTTCTCTCACAGAACCCTTCTATCCCCTCCTCTTCTCTCTCATTCCTCTAATTCTATCTGGTACCAATCCCCTTTCACCTCTTGCTCTCCATTCCTCTCATTGTCCTCCCTCTAGCTTTGTCCACTACTCTTCTTTCATATGTTCTTTCCTCTATCCCTCTTTCCCCTAACCTCATCCATGTCAGACGATTCATTACAAGCAGCTTTTCCATCTGAAAGCCTTTCATAAAGGAATTGCTTCAGAAGACTGGACGTCATCAAAAACCCTTGCTTGTAATTGGACAGATCACTTGTAATCCTGTACCTGCTACAGGACTGTTACTGTTTGCAATTTGGTGTTGGGGGAATTTCTCACTTGAACTGAGTGTAGTGGGTCCCTAGACATAAAAACAATCACACAGGTGCTCGTCTGCCATAGTGCCACGAATTTTGGTCAAATCAAATATGGCCACCATGGGCAATTCCATGTAAGCTGACACAGGGCCAAAACCATTGTCCTCAAATGTTTCTAGATTTTTGTCCAATATTCTACCATGTCTTATTAAACTAAAACCAAAGCTCTATATCTTGTTAAGTTTCTTCAAACATGGGTAGACGCAGCCTTAAAAAGCCACTAACTCAAGTTCAAGTGAGAAATTCCCCCAACACCAAATTGTGAATGGGTCTAGCAGTTAAATCCTTTGGCCATTATATGCAAAAGTGACTGAAATTTGTATCAATGGTTGTACACTGTATGTTCACTATTGCTTATTTTATGTAAATAAAATATTATCTGCATTCATGTGATAAACGTGTCGTCATTTGTTTTTATCTCTTCAAATGAGTGGCCATGCCACATTGTTAAGGCTGTGTGCTCAGTCCATTGCTCTTCCCCCTGCTGCTCACACATGAGTGTAAAAGTGAGCCAATCCAGCTCAAAGCAGCTCATCAAATTTGCAGATGAGGCCACAATAGTGGGTCTCATCAGTACTGATGATTAAACCTCATCCAGAGGGGAGGGGAAACAGCTGCTGGGCTGCTGTGCAGATAACATGTCAAGGACACATAAAACAACTTGTGTTCCCATGTCCCATTCACTACAAAAAATTTCCCTATGGGGACAATAAAGGACTCTATCTCTATCTAACAACCTCTCTCTTAATGGCCACAAGACTAAAGAGATCATTGTGGACTTTAGAGCTCAAAGATTCAACACTCCCCACTGCACACAAATGGCTGCCTACTGGAGAGGGTCAGCAGCACAACATTCCTCCTTGGCGCCCACATCTCTCACTTCAGGGTCATTCCATGTCATTTCACCCAATGCCTCCTGCTTGACCATCTCAGAATTCCCTGAAAAAAATCTAGTAAAAAGATACATTTTTTATAGTAAGAATCTAAAATATTAGGTTCATACGGTCAATAGTTTTTTTATAAAAAATATTTCAAATGACATGCTTTTTGGTCACCATAATCTAAGGCCATTTTTCAACAGCAATATCTGGAAAACCATCTCACCTATAGCCTTCAAATTTTCTACTGTCAATATGTGGTAGTTATAGCCTCCAGACATGGAATATCAGGATTGTAGCTCATGATATAGGCACTCAAACCTCTACCAAAGTATGGCTTGGCAATATGAAATGGCAACTTTGAAGAGTTGTCAAGACCCAAGTTTTGGAGATAGAAGACCCATATTTTACAGGAAGTATCTCACCTAAAGGGTTAAACAATCTACAAAAAATGGTCACTCTAAGATGAATAGATCCACAGGTATTAGGCCTAATATACGGGGAAAAACACATTTTTGCCCAACTCCAGAGCCATATTCCAAAAAACTGAGTTAATGGATCAGGTCCATTTTTTTTATTTTTGAAAGATCAAATTATTGTTAAACTTATATGAAAAAATTGGGAGGGTGTTTTGCCCCATTTCATCACAATTAATTTTCAAACATGGGCTATATGTGGGTGGGTGATTGTTTTTTCCTCTTGATTCCTAGGGGTGTGTCCACCCTATTTCAGAGCCTTATTCCAAAAAACTGAGATAATGGACCAGGTCCATTTTTTTTTACTTTGAAAGATCAAACTTACATAAAACATTTGAGAGGGTGTTATGCCCCATTTTGTCACAATTAATTTTCAAACATGGGGTATATGTTGGGGTTTTCCTCTTGATCCCTAGGGGTGTGTCCACCCAACTCCAGAGCCATATTGCAAACATTGACTTTTGTCTTACGACAATGTTTACCTTTACCACGTGTGACTAATATTTACATTGCCATGTCAAAGTCAATCAACTTTTTTTGAGACATGTTTTGGATACTCCTCCTTTGCTTTTACCTTGGATCTTCCGCCCTTCCCTACATGTTTCTCATTTTCATTTTCATTATCATTTCAAATACAGATGCTTCTATGTGAAGTAATATCTGCATGCTGCATCTGAAAGAAGGAAACTCAACCAAATGCAGCAGCAATACAGTATTAAATTTCACAACTATGTATTTTTTTACTTTCCAGATTCAAATGTAAGACTTAGTTATCTTAAACATTTGCTTGCCTGGTTTAGACAGAAAAGATTTCAGACATAGCATTATTAAATTCATCCAGCCCAACCAAACAGACATGGCTTCTACATCATGGTGGTTGACAGACACACCCACAGATACAGCATGTGCGCAATCAAACCGTGATTACCCATACCCCACCACCATAACCAGTCGACTTACATTTATGATTTTTTTTATTTTATTTTCATGTTTGTGCTAGTAATTAGCCTTTTGAAGCTCTACAAGCAAAAAGAGTGAAGGTGTAGTCGTCCTGTGATTTTATTGATTTTATTTTTTGGTAGCATATTGGAAAAACGCAAGAGCCACCCTCATGTAGACAACATGGAAGATCATACAAATGGCTTTTGAATCTCATCCAAGTTTGAGTACTTTCTTGGTCAACATTGATTTTTCAAGGAAAGATCATGTTCACACTGCAGCGCTGTTAACATTGCAGAAAATGAATAATGATCGGCTCCATACCAAAGAATGGCATAACTTTCTTTAAAGTGAAGTAATGTAGAGGTGAAGATTAGCATGGTGATTGTTAATCTCGTTAAACATTGTTGAAGTTAAATGTAAGTTTTTAATGAGTGCATAACTCAAAGGAGAGTTCATTTTATTCTTTCAAAAAAAAAAAAAAAAAAAACACATTTCAATTCAAATTATGAAGAGTCAGTAATCAAGAGAGATTTCAGTCATTGTTTTCATTAATGCAATGCAACTACAATGAGCATAAAATCTACTGTTGACTCTGAAAATGTTGATCAAACACCAAGCACTTTTATTACACGAAATTAAGGTAAAATCATGAATTTGTATGTTCTTCAATGGAGAATAAAAAGGTCAAAACATGAATATAAAGAGCTCAACAAGGGAGAGGTGAATCTTTTATCAGATCAATTCACATATTTAGTAAATGGTTGGATACAAATACAGCAGTTATCCAAAACACATGGCTATGTAAACATAGTCATAGGTAAACACACCCCTAGGAATCAAGAGGAAAAAAAACTATCGCCCAACCGCATATAGCCCATGTTTGAAAATGAATTGTGATAAAATGGGGCAAAACACCCTCCCAATTTTTTTTTATATAAGTTTAACAATAATTTTATCTTTCAAAAACAAACAATTGGACCTGATCCATTAACTCAGTTTCTTGGAATATGGCTCTAAAATTAGGTGGACGCACCCCTCGGAATCAAGAGGAAAAGACCATCACCCACCCACATATAGCCCATGTTTGAAAATTAATTGTGACAAAATGGGGCAAAACACCCTCCCAATTTTTTTTATATAAGTTTAACAATAATTTGATCTTTCAAAAACAAAAAAATGGACCTGATCCATTAACTCAGTTTTTTGGAATATGGCTCTGAATTTGGGCACAAATGTGTTTTTCCCCATATTTGAGGCATAATACTTGTGGATCCATTCATCTTAGAGTGACCATGTTTTGTAGAGTGTTTGACCTGTTGCCAGATATACTTTCTGTAAAATATAAGTCTTCTATGTCCAAAACTGGGGCCTTGACAACTCTTCAAAGTTACCATCTCATTTTGCCAAGCCATACTTTGGTAGAAGTTTGAGTGCCTGTGTCCTAAGTTATGCTTGAGCTACAATCCTGATATTCCATGTCTGGAGGCTATAACTACCATATATTGACAGTAGAAAATTTGAAGGCTATAGGTGAGATAGTTTTCCAGATATTGATGTTTAAAAACAGCCTTTAGATTATGATGCCAAAAAATGCCCGAAATGCATTCCAAATGAAATATTTCTTATTAAAAAACTATTGAGGTTATGAACCTAATATTTTGGATTATTACTATCAAAAATGGTATCTTTTTAGTAGAATTTTTTCAGTAAATTCTGAGATGGTCAAGCGGGGAATTTTCCAGAATTTGGGTGAATTGACATGAAATGACCCTTCAAGCGTTCAGGTGTGTCAGTCAAAGGTGTTTATCTCAGGTGGAGATAAAAAGATGTTCCTTTTAGGACATTTATGAACCACTAAATCTATGTTTTCTTAATTTATTTTATACATAATATATTTCATCTCCATCCCCCTGCCATGTATTCTGAGGGGGATAGTTTATCAGCTAGTATATCAGCGGCAGATAGTATATCAGCGGCAGATAGTTT
>JAODXP020000079.1:141893-209393 GCA_027497455.2 Sardinella longiceps | reverse complement strand
GTTCATCTTTGATGGTTTGGATGAAAGCAGATTACCTCTGAATTTCCATGAAAACAAAGAAAAGTTTTCTGATATCAAGAAATCGTCATCAGTGAACATTGTTATGACAAACCTCATTCAGGGGACTCTACTTCCTTCTGCACTCATCTGGATGACCTCACGACCAGCAGCTGCTAATCAGATCCCAGCTCAGTATGTAGACCAGGTAACAGAAGTGCGTGGGTTCAATGACCCACAGAAAGAGGAATTCTTCAGGAAGAGAATCGGTGATGAGATTATGGCCAAGAAAATAATTTCACACATTAAGACATTCAGGAGTCTTCATATCATGTGCCACATTCCAGTCTTCTGTTGGATTGCAGCTACTGTACTTCAGAAGATGCTGGAACAGGATAATAGCCAGGAAATCCCCAAAACTCTGACTGAAATGTTCATAAACCTCTTGCTTATCCAGATCACCAGGAAGTGTCAGAAATATCAAAGTGGATCTGAAACGGCTAAAGAGAATAATCTGGAGTCTCAGAGAGAAATGCTTCTGAAGCTAGCAGAATTAGCTTTCAAGAATCTTGAAAATGGCGACCTCATGTTTTACGAAGAAGATCTGACACTGTGTGGCATTGATATCAATGAAGCCTCAGTGTACTCTGGCATGTGCACTGAGATCTTTAAGGCAGAATCTGTGTTTCAGCAGAGGAAGGTCTACTACTTTGTGCATCTGAGCATCCAGGAGTTTCTGGCAGCTGTGTTTGTGTTTCACTCTTATGTGAATAAGAACTTGGAGTTACTGAAGCCCCTTATCGGTGACAAACATAAATCTTTTTTATTGTCACTTCAGTCAGCGCTCGGAATGGCCACTCAAGACCAACATGTCTTCCGTGTCTTGCTTAAGCCTGCAGTGGATGAGGCTTTGAAGAGCAAAAATGGGCACCTGGACCTTTTCCTTCGCTTCCTTACAGGCATCTCTCTGGAGAGTAATCAAAGACTTTTGCAAGGTCTTCTGAATAAAATACACAACACCTCAAAGAGCATTGAAGAAACATGTCAGTACATTAAGGACCTCAACAGAAAAGGTCTCTCTCCTGAGAGATGCATCAATCTTTTCCACTGCTTGTTTGAAATGAATGATCATTCCATGCACAAAGAAATACAAAAATACCTGTCATCGGCAAATGACAGCAAAGAGAAATTGTCTCCTTCACACTGTTCAGCACTGGCCCACATGCTTCTGATGTCTGAGGAGGTGCTGGATGAGTTTGAGCTGAGGAAATACAACACATCAGATGAGGGACGCAGGAGACTGATCCCAGCTGTGAGGTGCTGCAGAAAGGCAATGTGAGTTTCAAATGAAAACATTTTTAATAAATAATCCATTAATTACATTTTTTTTGTTCATCTGTCACCTCTATATTTATTTTGTTTATGTTCTTTACTGCAGACTTGCTGCTTGCAGACTCACAGATACGTCATGTGAAATAGTGGCTACATTTCTGCAATCACCAAACGCCCTGTTAGAGCTGGACCTGAGTACCAATGGATTGAGAAATTCTGGAGTTCAGCTTCTCTCTAAGGGACTGTCTAGTCCCCACTGCAAACTGCAGACATTAAGGTAGGTGATGCAATAACAGCAGGAGGTCTGCACTGAATGAATCAGCTAATTTTCTTAGTTCCAGCTTGCATTCTGACATCTTACTAAGGTTATTTACTCGTCTTCTTTTGAACATGTGAACATTCACTTTGTGAATTTAAAATGTTGAAGGACTGCTAAGATTTCTACAAAAAACAGTCTTGGAACAACATATATTTTTGTCAGTGTTTTTTTTTAATTATTATTGGCGAATTCATATATTTTTTGTGTATCTGTTTCTTACTACTGACAAACTGTAGTGAGCATAGACTGCAATACGATTTCAATGACAGATCTCTCTCTCTCTCTCTCTCTTCTCTCTCTCTCTCTCTCTCTCTCTCTCTCTCTCTCTCTCTCTCTCAGGCTGTCTGGTTGTCTCATCACAGAAAAGGGCTGTACATGTCTGGTCTCAGCTCTGACGTCAAATGCATCCTGTTTAAAAGAGCTGGACATGATCAACAATAATCTTGGAGAATCAGGACTGAAGATGTTATCTGCTAGACTGGAGGATCCTGGTTGTAAACTGGAGATGCTCAAGTATGTTTAGGTGGAAATCTCACTGTTGCACATTCAATTCAATTCAATTAATCTGTAGTTACCTTGTGGCGTTTCATGTATTTGTAATTATTTGGAGGGAACCTTGGGTAGATCCACAACTCATGGGCTCAACCCAACTGCCTGAGGCCCAGTGAAGTACCCCTACAGTAGTAGTAGCAGAGCTGTCAGTCAAATGGAAGACACAGAAGTCATCGTTTAGATTATCAGGCATTCATTATTCCTCTCCCCTGTAGGCCTGGGATTTACATGATCTCTTTGTCATCAGTTTCTTTGCACACTTACGCGCTCACACACAGGTCGGAAACTGCATGAGTGCTGTCACGCATTTACTTAAATGTCTCGGCTGGTGGCAGCTCAGAGATAGCCAGTAATTTACGACAGTAAAGCTGACCAATATTATGTGTATGTGCAAATCAGGAAATTAACCATTAACCATCACATGACCAATACTTTGTGTATGAGCCCACCGAGTCAGGGAATTAAACGTCACATGACCAATATTATTTATATGATATCAGCGAATCAGGGAATTAAGCAACACACTGAACTGTAAAATCAGAATGACAACCAAGTCAGCGTATCTAAAGGTTTCTGATCAAATAGAGCATCCAAACCATTCCACCGTGTAAACTGAAACTAACAGATTAATCTGGACAAGCAGATGGATATGTATAAACGTCCTGTGAATGTATTGTAACGTGACTAAAAATCTTTAATCACGCCAGCTTAATTTTGTGTGTGCTGTGAATGTATGTGCGTGCGTGCAACTATTTTTAAAATAGTGTTTTAATAAAAGAAAATGCAGAGGAAAAGGTAGCTCTGCTACAGTATGGCATGTAGTATACCCACACCAAAATTACCAATTAACAGCAATTTATTGTGTGCTTTGTAACGGCTCGTTCACACACCGTCACATAATAGGGACAAGAGACGGACATACTAAATAAATATTCATTGAATAAGAGTATAATCAAACCAGGTACCAAGATCAATGTTAAAATAGATGTCTAGTGGGTGCTGAATGCAGTGTGGTGTGTGTATGGATGCAGTGAGTGTCTAGTTGGTCAGTATAAGAATGTAATCAAAGTTGGTGTGAGTGAGATGAGAATTAAAGAAGAATGTGCCAGTGAAAGAAGCAAGTCAAATAGTGCCTGCATGAAAGAAAAGAGTGCCTAACCGAAAGAGAGAGAGAAAACCTTTTATAACCCAACCCCCTGAGTGCAGGTGAAAAACATCAAGCAATTAAGCTCGCCAAGACACCTAGGCCTAGCACTGTCCGTGCACTGACGTTCTCGACCCATAGGGGTCATGGTTTTACACCTATGGGAGTCATAGCGTGTGTGTGTGTGTGTGTGTGTGTGTGTGTGTGTGTGTGTGTGTGTGTGTGTGTGTGTGTGTGTGTGTGTGTGTGTGTGTGTGGGGCTGTGTATCAGGAAAGTAGTTATTATGCCCCACCCATTGTAATTGACAGAAAATTTCAGTGATGCAAGGGACATTCATTTCTCACTGATGACTCTCAGAAAGTTATCAAACATGGTGTAAATTACCCCATATTTCACAGGTGGCACAAACAGAAAAAAACAGTAAGGATATCTGTCAAATTCTCTTACAGAACCGACCAGGGTGTTTTAGTGAAAGCACGGCCATGTTTGCTGAGATGTGAGTATTGATTCCTCGTTTACTTTAACTGTCAGTGTCAGCATTCACTGATTTGCATAGTGTGGTAGTCTTGTGTGTGTGTGTGTGTGTGTGTGTGTGTGTGTGTGTGTGTGAGTGTGAGTGAGAGTTATGGCTGGGCGATATGGCTGAAAACTTTATCACGGTATAGGCTAAGTATCTTTCTATCTTATTGAATCTGTGAGATGTTTCATCAGTGTGAGAAACACCAAATGTATTTTGTATTTCAAACTAGTGCCTAGAATATTTTGTTACAAATTACATCCATTTTTTTCCTTGTAACAAAATACAAATACTAAAATATGAATTTTGTAATTAAATACTAGTGGTGGGCATAAATTATTTTTTAAATCTAGATTAATCTCACTGTAAATTTGCTCATTTGAATTCTGCCGAAGGCATTTATAATTTGAGTGTGCTACTTAAATAATGACTTAAAGTCTTTGAGAGCAAGTCTCTTAGGCCAGGATTGATTCAATTATCTGTTTTTACTACTGCCTGAGATGATGAGATGAATGTGACACAGTAGACCTACTTTATGGGTGCATTCTACATTTTCATTTTGTGTTACCTTTCATTTTAGATGTAACACAACATGCAGTGTGCCAACAGTAATTCTCAAGTTTAAAATATGAAATAATTCCACACAATGACAAGTATGACATGGCACCTTACAGTCTTCATAACATAAAAATAAATATATACAGTTTAAATTTGTACTTTTAAAGTAGGCTTAGGCTAGGCTGAGCACAAAATTAAGCTCTATACTTTTCTGAGATGCATTTCATTCATATCTTCCCATAACCGCTTATTTTGATTTCTGAAAGTTGGCAACCCTAACCAAGAACAGACCTACCAGTAGGCTAAGCTTAGCATTCTATATTTCACTACTTAATTAATAATTGAACATTAATTTAACATGGCATGAGTTAATTTTGAGTGAGGACATACAATAAAAGGATAAGGTTTTAGCAAAAGCTACTTAATGTGAGGTAGCAAAAAGGCTGGTGTTCCCTCCTCCAGTGGCAGCTTGCACGCTCACTGCTTGCACTGACGACTTTCATCACTTTTGGCTTGCATGCATACATCTTTGTGTGTGTGTGTGTCTCCCCACATTCTGATGAAGATGTTTCTGTCCTCTCCTCTTATCTGCAGATGCCTTTAATCTCACACTCGACCCAAACACAGCAAACAGAGATCTCTCCCTCTCTGAAGGGAACAAAAAGGTGACAAGTGCGTATGAGAAGCAGCAGTATCCTGACCACACAGAGAGATTTGACTCCACTTATCAGGTGTTGTGTAGAGAGGGTCTGTCTGGACGCTCCTACTGGGAGGTTGAGGCTGAGTGGAGTGGGAATTGGGAGTGGAGTAGGGGTGAAGGGGCCTCTATAGATGTGGCCTATAAAAGCATCAAGAGGAAAGGGGAGAGTAATGATGTCGTATTGGGATATAATGCCAAGTCCTGGAGTCTGTATTGCACTCCTCACAATTACTATGCCTGGCACAATCATAAATGCATTGGCATACCCGCCCCCTCCTCCGGCTCCAGAAGAATAGGAGTTTACCTGGACTGGCCGGCCGGCACTCTGTCCTTCTACAGCGTCATCTCTGACACACTCACACACCTGCACACGTTCCACTCCACATTCACTGAGCCCCTCTATCCAGGGTTTTATGTTTGTTCTGACTCCTCAGTGTTCCTGTGCCAGATCACATGAGCTCCTCCTCCAACAGGTATGTCCACCTATCACCTGCTAAAACAGTTTTCACACTTTCATACTTGTCCTTCTCATTCCTCCATCAGTCCTCCACCCCTCTCCTTACGCTGCTTCCTGTGTCACTCCATCCCCCTCTCTTCATCCTCCTTATCTTCTCTTCTCTTCTTTCTCTTCTTCTCATCTCATCATTGTCACCTGCTCAAACAGTTTTCACACTTTTATACTCTTCTTCTTCTCTTTTCCTCTCACTGCCCCTTCTTTTCTTTCTCTTTTGTTCCTCCCTTTCCCTTTTTCTTTCCCTTTATGCCCTGCTCTCTCTTGCTGTCGTTCTCATCACTCCATCTTCCTTTCTGATTCCTCTATCCCTCCTTCTCTCAATAGCCTTTCTTTCTTCTACTTCTCTCTTCACTCCCTCCATTTGCACTGTTCCTCCATCTGTCCTTCATCCTATGTTTTCTCCTCTCTCTCTCTGTCTTGCCAATCTCTCTCTCTTTTCCTCCTATTTTACTTTTCACTCTCATTTCTCTCCTCTTTTCTCTCTCTTTCTCTCCGCCCCCTCCTCCTCCTCCTTTGTCACATTTTATTCATCCTCCTCTCTTTCTCTGAACCCTCTCTCCCCTCTTTTCCTTCTCCTCATTCCTCCATCTATCTCTCTCTCTCTCCCTCTCTCTCTCTTTATCTGCTTTTTATTCATCTTTTTATTCATCCTCCCTTCAGGACCCCCTCCTCTCTTTCTCTGCTCCCTCTCTCCCTGCTTTCCCTTCCTCTACACTCTCTTCATCATCCCTTCATCTGCCTCTTTCTATCTATTTCTCTCTCTCTGCCATCTCTCATTCATCCTCCTCCTACTCTCTCTGTCACTCACTCCTCCTTTTCACTTTTTCTCTTTTCCCTCTCTTAGAACTAATTCTTCTCTTTCCTCCTATTTTATACTCTCGCCATCTCCTCTCTTTTTCCCTGTTTGCTCTCTGTATCTTTCTCTTCTCTCTCGTCCTCATTCCTCCATCTCACCCCACACACACACACACACACACACACACACACACACACACACACACACACACACACACACACACACATAATAAAGTCTGTGTTATCTTCCTCCTAGGAGTGGACCTGAACACACAGATCACTTAATGACCTCATGCTTCGGGAACACCAGAGTCACACACCTTTGAACAGCCCTGGCACACACACACACACACACACACACACACACACACACACACACACACACACACACACACACACACACACACACACACACACACACACACACACACCTGTCCACTGTGAGCAACCCTGGCGTGGTGAAGGAGCAAAAACAGAAGAGAAGAGTGGTGTTTGGGTGTGTGTAGCATCTGCATGTCTGCCATATCTGTATGCATTTAGATTCAGAGGATGGGGAACAGTGTCTTTTGGTCATACTATATGCAAATCTACTACAGTATATGAAATTTGTATTAGTGGTTCTACAGTATGTACAGTATGTTCCAATTGAAAACGATTGCAAAGTTAAAATCTTTCCTCTCTTCTAAAGACTTGGAAATTCTAAATCATTCATTCATCACTTCAAGATTGGACTATTGTAATGGACTCTCTTTTGGCCTTCCCAACTCTTCTATAGCTAGATTACAAATGGTTCAAAACGCTGCTGCCAGATTACTCACTAGAACGAAGAAGCGGGATCACAACACTCCTGTGCTCTGTGAACTGCACTGGTTGCCAGTGAAATATAGGATTGAGTTTAAACTGTTATTATTTGTTTTTAAAGCCCTACATGATTTAGCACCACAATACATCTGCAACCTATTGATTTCATACTGTACTTCTAGGCCACTCAGGTCTTCATCTAAACTTCTTCTCTCTGTTCCTTCAACTCACTTCAGAACCAGAGGTGACAGAGCCTTTTCTGTGTCTGCTCCTCAGCTCTGGAATAGTCCCCCCTCCCACATTAGGTCCATTCACACTATTGATCTTTTTAAGTCTAAATTAAAAACACATCTTTTTTCCCTAGCCTTTAATACCTTCTAACCCCTTTTTCTTTTCTTTTGCTTTATTACTATTTATTATTATTATTATTATTATTATTAGTATTATTATTATTATTATTATTATTATTATTATTATTACTATTATTTATTTACCTGTCTGTTTGTCTTATATTATATTATTATTATTTTATCTGTTTTTAAAAGAGCACTTTGGAGCAACTCTTCTGTGTGTGACTTGACTTGACTACAGTATGTGTATTATGGCTTTACATGTAAATAAAATATGATTTGTACTTGTGTGATAGACATATGTGTTTATCTCTCCAAATGAGTTGGCCATGCCACATTGTCAAGGCTGTGCACTCAGTCCATTGGTCTTCCCCCTGCTGCTCACACATGAGTGTAAAAGTGGCCAATCCAGCCCAAAGCAACTTGTCCCATTTGTAGATGAGGCCACAGTAGTGGGTCTCATCAGTACTGATGATGAAACCTCATCCAGAGGGGAGGGGAAACAGCTGCTGGGCTGCTGTGCAGATAACAACCTCTCTCTTAATGGCCACAAGACTAAAGAGATCATTGTGGACTTTAGAGCTCAAAGACTCAACACTCCCCACTGCACACCAATGGCTGCCCGCTGGAGAGGGTCAGCAGCACAACATCCTTCCTTGGCGTCGACATCTCTCTCTTCAGGCATTCAGGTGTGTCAGTGAAAGGTGTTTATCTCAGGTGGAGATGGAAAGCTGCTCCTTTTAGGACATTTATTAACCCCTGAATTCCTCACAATGACATTTAGAGCTTCTACTCCTCTGCCTCATTCAGTATTTGCCAAACTCATTTCCTCAGCTGTGACCTCAGCTGCGACAACAACACAGTCTTTCCCTCTTGGACAGGAGAGCAGGCGGAACACCTGTTACATCACCTACCAACAATCCCAAGATCCAAACTCTATTGCACTCTATTCCAATCTGGCCATATTGCACATCTGAGGCGCTTTCAGTAAGTGTTGGTAAAGGTGCAGGGAGGGTGTGGGGTGGGTATAGCATCTGCACCTCCCTGCCATGTCTGGATGCTTGTGGGGGCAGAGGATGAGGAACAGTGGTGTGTGTGTGTGTGTATGTGTGTGTGTGGGAACATCTCCATCTCCAGGCTGCCAAGTCTTCTGAAGGGGCAGATAGTTTATCAGCAGCAGTGGGTTTCACACTGGGCAGCTGTTTCTAGTGTCCCTCAGCTCTCCCCTCTCAATGTGGGGAAAAATCTCACAACACTCTGATTCTCAAACCTGAAAAAAATTATGGATTATGGATATTAATCATATAATATACATAAAAAAAAACGGCAGTATTGAAGCCATGTTGGAGGCACCTGACAAACATACAAAGGCATGCTTGAGTCTCCAAGAGTTTTGGTGGTAATAGTTTGAAGTTTCCAAATATTTTTTTTGGAATAGGGAGTGGGTTCATTCGAAGGCATAGTTGTCTTAGAAATATTTGTGATACTGAGGTATAATTTTGCACACCTTCCCTTGAGATGTGCGGCTACATAATCAAAAGTGCACATTTAGGAAAGACATTCATCTATTTTGGGCCAAATTGCTATGACAAATATTTTTTTGAGTCAGAATAGGTGCCAAAAAGTCACTCACAAATAGACCAAATTGAATGACATACACTCTGCATAGTCTTTTCATCATGTTTATTTATTTTTATTGTGATCTAGTAAAACACACAGTGCTCTGTAAAATGCAATGTCTAACCCTAAAGAACTGCCAGTGTATAATGTCCAGGAAAGAGTGAGAAATTACAGGACTTTCTAATAAACACTGAATTTAAATAATGGGGAAAAACCGCCAGCATTATCTGCCATGTACTGAAATCAGATGAATTTTGAATTTTCCCACAGATTGGTAGGAATAGATGTGTGATAAGACAATAATGATTTCTAACTGCCAAGTGATTGTGTTCAACATCTGGAATGTTGCTGTTTTCAATTGCACAAAAATGGAGATTTCTGGTTTATACACTTAGTATAGTTGATGTCTGAAAACTATGTCTCACTCTAAGCAACTCAATAAGGGTTACCGTGATGCCACTGGTGGTTATGGGTAATTGACATTTTGAGTCACCATTACAGAGAAGTGTAGTTCTACACACATGGTCAGACTCACCCTTCACTGTAGGGTGTGTCTGCTAACTGAGTGGCTACATAGACAATGTTCTTACATACTTGATATTTTCCTACTCGGTGATAGAACAAAAAGCCACCTAGATATTTGGATCACAGATAATGTGAGTGCAGACGAACAAAGTAAGCCAAATTTTAACTGTTTTGAGTGATGGCGCACAGAGCTATGAGCACCCAAAATGGCACTGGGCAATTCCACGAAAAAGTAAACCTCAACTTAAAACTTTAAGTCTCACCTACATGGACATACAAATTCGTTCAGAAAACTTCCAATACAAAAAAGTATTGTTTCGATGTAAATATTCAACTGAGCAAGTTTCGAAAGGATATCTGTTTGTTAAAATTTTTACCCTATTCAGCTATAATGTAAGTCTATGGAGGGGCTTATAATGGGCATAAGTGGGTGATAACACACACAAAGCTGCAATACTATCAGTTATTATTCATTGTTATATTACTATTTCTCTTGTTACAGGTTAAAATCCACCGTTCACAATTGTTTTGTATCGTTTTGGAGGGTTTTTCCAGACGTCACGTCCATAACGTCACATCCATAACGCCATGTCTCCCAATGAAAACCAACTTTTTTTACATTTACATTTGAAATTATGTCTTTCTCTGTCTTTACTGAGGTGTCCTGTTTGGTATGAATGTAGTAATATTTACATTTCTCTAGAAATTTCACACACTTCACAGTAAAAACTACGCTCTCTCAGAAGTTTGTCCGTTTTTCGTCACGTCCATAACGCAAATTGAAAGGCTCATATTCTTATGATGCAAATCATGATATTAATTTTTTCTGTTTGCCTGTATTCAGCCATGGAGTTTGCAGAAGAATATGAAAAAAAATTGTAAAATACTGCTAGGTTTGCGGAGGTTATGTGGCCTTTTGTTCATCAATAATGCACGAAAATGTCACGTCCATAACGCTGGAATTGCCCCACTTCATTTCGTATTTCCCTAAAATAATTGCCTCTAGCTTAACATCACCAATTCATGCCCATATATTTTATTCAAATTGTAAAAGAGGAGGTTCCAAAGTGAATATATATAACAAACTAATAAGGTTTTGAGTGTCATATGAACTGTGAGAGGCACACGAAAATGGTACAAACATGTAAAAGGTCCAATTTTGAAGAGGCCCTTAAGGACAGTGCCTTCAATTTGCCACAGAAGTGACATCATTACTCAAAGGTTTATTTCCCCAACATTTATGTGCCAAAATTTCAGGATGGTAAGATCAAGGCGCAACGAGATATTTGAAGGCAAAAACTGGAATTTTCAGTACCTCAAAATTATGCTGAAATTTTGGGAAGCCCTAACTTTTGTTAGGAACATTCTCAATGTTTAAAAATACAGTTTCGTCCTTCTTAGGCACATGTCTACTGGTATTCAAAATTTGAAGGGAATATGAAGAGGGTTTGTATCACCACCCGCATGATTCTTACAGAAACTGACTTTTAAGCTAGAGGCAATTATTTTAGGCAAATATGAAATGAAGTGCCATTCTAGATGCTCATAGCTCTGTGCGCCATCACACAAAACAGTTGAAATTAGCCTTACTTTGTTCGTCTGCACTCATATTATCTGTGGTCCAAATATCTAGGTGGCTTTTTGTTCTATCACCAAGTAAATTAATTTTATTTACAGCAGATTTGCACCTATGATAACTTCGATGGAGGGTTGTGCTGACTAACCAGAGACGCCAAAGCTCTAACCCTGTTTGAGCCATTATCAGACTGTAGATGTGGTGGCACAGTGGTTATGTCACAGACTACCAATCAGCAGACCAGGATTCAATTCCCAAGCATCACATTATTTATTTATTGCTTTGAGTAAGCAAATTATTAGGCAACATTACTTGATTAGATAAAGAAGGCTACCACTCAAATATATTGCAAACAATACAAAAGTATCAACACTAAGTGTCTTGCTCAGGGGAGTAAGAGGACAGTCAAGTATAGAACCACCAGCTTATCAGTTTACAAGTGTGCTAGGCTGTTTCTTTACACATTGTGCTATCAACACTCAATTGATGCTGCGTATACTTTTATTCTTTGAAGATGTAGTCTTTAAATCCAAAATTTTGATTTGAAATATGAAAAGACGTTTTTGTTTTATATAAAATCACTTGTGAATCTTTATAACTGTTTGTTAAACCTATCATTCTTGGGAATGGTCTCCTTTGGGGCAGTAGACTAAAGGTAAATGACCAATATCAAATCAATTGTCTGTAAATGTATCACTGTTTGAAACAAAAAAAGTTGAATACACCCCTCAGACAGTCTAACTATTCAGCTTGGACATTGCTCACAGAATCTACTTCAAGACTCAGAACATGAGGATAACACATTCCTCTTCAGATCTAATGATTGTAAACTAGAGCTGTCAAACGATTAAAAGAATTAATCTGATTAATCACAAAATTTTGCAATGATTAATCATGATTAATCACTTTTAATCGCAACTCATTTCCTGAAGTAAGAATTTGGATGCTAGGGTATGTTGGATCCTTATTTTGCCCTGTAAAGGCCCTGATACTAAATAGTTGGCTTTGTTCATCTCAAATGGGGCAAATGTCCCTTGTCCCTAACCCCCAAGGATTCCCCAAACATGTTGTTGGACAGTCAGGAGCTAGCTGAGCCATTTTCTATCTGCAATTAAACAGTTTCACAGGCATTATCAGATCTGATCGCGGGCCGCCAAAAATGTTTTCGTGGGCACGCCATTGACCCCTGGGCCGCACTTTGAGAACCTATGGTGTAAGGAATCCACAGGAAATTGACTATCACCAAAGGTATGTTTGATGACTTTAGAAAATCATGAATGGGGTAACGAGACAGAACACATCTCTGAAATTTTGATATGTTTCTGAAAAAAAATCCATCTTTCTCAGAAAAAAAAATGGAAGGGATGTGACCTTTCCCTTTATGAAATATAGTGGTCTAAAGATGGCCAAAAAAATTATTTTTTAGTCAGAAGCCTGTTTGGTGTTTGGTGTACAGCTCTGATATTTGGCATGATGACACTACTTATACTGAAGAATATATGTGATTTTTTTTCAAGAAAATCTATGACATGAACTGGGAGACACTAGTTGAGTTGGCATGGAATGACCCATCTATAGATTTAATTGCATTTGTTTCGTCCATATTAATTCTATGTACATAATTTTTGGGTTATTTTTGTAAGATGGCTTTTCTGAAAGTAATGTTTATGTTTTTCTATGTTTCTTTTCTTTGTTTGTGAAGACACAAAATACGAGGGTTCCCCCTCCTGCCAAATCCCACTTTAACCACTGTGTACAGGCAAAGAAAGCTTCAGCTCAGCGCACGTTTTGGGTCATCATTTTAAAACACAACGCAGAAGTACACCACCCGTTAAATATGTGTACTATGGTGTTTTATGTAAATAAGATCTGTAGTTCTGTGACAGACAGGTCATGCTTATGGGTCATTCCACGCCAAGTCACCCAATTTTGAGAAATTTTCCCAGTTCATGTCATGGATTTTTTTGAAAAAAATCATGCCCTTAGTCCAATCCGTTTTCTGCTGTCCTGCCAAATCTCAGAGTTGTACTCCAAACCGTTTTTGAATAATAAAATGATGAAATATAGCTGTATGGGAAAATGTGCCTCTATATGTTAAGCCTTTCCAAATAAAGGAATTTAACTGGATAAGGCTGTAATTTTCACCATGTTTAGATATGACCCTATTAAGAATTTTGTAGTTGGATTTAATTTGTTTATATGTACATCATAGGTATTTTGGAATGAAATGTGAGTATATGCCCAAACGTCAAATCAATCACTTTCAAAATTCAACATTTCAGTGAGGTTTCACTTTTCAAGTTTAAAATTTTCTGGGAATGCAGTTTGACCACTGATCTTTTAGTAAAAAAAATTGAAAATGTGTGCCATAAACAAAGAACAAAATACAGTGGCTCAAACATGGCCACTTGCTGCAATAAGGTATTTTTGGCCAACTTTGGACTATTGTTTTTCATAAAGGAAATGTCCGATGGCTTCCATTTTTTTTCCTGAAAAAGATCATCTTTTTCTCAGAAACTTACTAAAATTTCAGAGATGTGTTACATCCCATTCTTCCTTTTTAGATTTTGTGAAGACATCAAACCTATCTATGGTGATTGTCATTTTCCCTGGGTTGCCATGGGTGTTTGTTTACACAAACCATGTGCTTCTTTGTTGATATAGCCATTTGCTCTTCCCACGTGACATTTAGGATTTTTCTTCATCTTGTGACTCCCTTTTTCGGGTTAGACAGAAGACCATGGACAGTGTCTAGGTCCTCAGAAAAAAATCTTGAAGAAAATCACAACATATTGACATGCTATCTGATATTAAATATCAACAATGTGGCCAGTTCATGCCGGAATGTAAATTGTATTACCATTATCTTTATAATAGCATTTGAATTCTGAAATATGTCGAAATGAAAGGCTATATAAAGTGATGCGGGACAATGTTAACTATCTCGTTTATATTACTTATTGTTTAAACTAAGTATTTTAAACTAATTGAAACAAATGAAACTATTACATTGTGAGTCAATTGCAAGGCAAATCATCCTAAGTCAGATAAGACCTATCAATCATCAATCATAAAAAAAACAAAATTGTATTTTCTTTTAACATCAGTATCAATTAGCAATGCTAACTGCATGCACTGCTTAATATAAGGCGTGTGTAATTTATTTTAGACACCTGCCTCATAACATATGTATTCTTCATTATGATTCTGATGTGCCACATCCTCTAAGCAAATGTGTTGGGCTTCTCAATCATGGTTGCCTTTCTCAGCCACACCTGGCTATAATTGAGGTCAATTACCCATAATTCCAAAGCTAGACTGGTGATGTTGAAATCACCCAAGGTTTGTGTTATGTGTTATGGTAATTTTCACTTTAATGCTAAATTTCAACAAAAGTGAAAATGACGTGTGTAGGCTAACTTTGTTAGGGAATGTGAGCATGAACACATGGAGTATGGTAATATTGCATGTTGAAACCCTTACTGAGTACAGCAGGAAATGGTATGCAACAGCATGTGAAACATTTGCTAAGAGGTGAATCATGCTGATCAGTCAACGTTGCTGTAATGCAAGTCATTGATTGGGACACCTGCTTACTCGGTGCATGCATTGTTTGTCAAATGAAATAATTGTAATCAATAATGACAGTGATGCTGTTTGAAAATCATATGCCTTCAAACAAAGAAAGTGATGCATTCAACACGTTTTGAACACTTTTTTACTTGGCAGTTTAGTAATTCTAATATAATTATTTATCATGCATTCTTTGAAATTTTGAAACATTTGGATTTGATGGGAGAGTGGGTCTAATATTACGTCCCTACTTTTATGAATGATAAACTTCTGAAGTTGGATAAAAGAAAGTGCTCTCTAGTTTTTTTTGTATGTGGATAGGCCTGTTCCTTCCTTCTATGTTCATATTTGACACTTTGCAATGTTCAAATAATCAATATTTATGTGTAAATAATTGTGAAAAAAAAATCATTCAGGAACAAGATATTGAATAAATCAGACACAATGATCCAGAGCACATGGCTACATAAACAAACCAGCACATGGTGGGCGTAAGGCAGGGTTTCCCAAAGTTATAATACATAAATAATAAATAATTGACCATAGACGATGCTAAACACCACTAAACAGAGATTCATTCTTTCAAAACAATGTAAAGTTAAAACAGTTTCACAGGCATTATCAGATCTGATGGCGGGCCGCCAAAAATGTTTTCGTGGGCCGCCATTGGCCCCCGGGCCGCACTTTGAGAACCTATGGTGTAAGGAATACACAGGAAATTGACTATCACCAAAGGTATGTTTGATGACTTTAGAAAATCATGAATGGGGTAACGAGACAGAACACATCTCCGAAATTTTGATATGTTTCTGAAAAAAAGTCAATCTTTCTCAGAAAAAAAAATGGAAGGGATGCGACCTTTCCCTTTATGAAATATAGTGGTCTAAAAGATGGCCAAAAAATGTCTTTTTTAGTCAGAAGCCATGTTTGAGCTACTGTATCTTGCTTATAATTGCATGCAAACATGTTCTACTCACAGCATTTGAAGAATGTGAGTACCACTGCATTCTCAGAAAGTTTTGTGGCAAAATGTTGAAAATTCAATGAAATATTAATTTGGAAATATGAACATTAGACATTTCAGTATCAGAATTCATTTTCCACCATAGCTCGCCATATTCTACATAAAACAAGCAAAAGTCAGACTAGAAATCATTGTTAGGGTGATACCTTGGCTTGGTGAAAATTACAGCTTTGTCGAGTAGAATTTCTTTATTTGGCAAGGGTTAATGTAGGGAGGTGGTCTTGCCTGTACTGGCATATTTCAAAATTTTATATATAAAAAAGTGTTAGGTGTACAGCTCTGAGATTTGGCATGATGACACTACTTATACTGAAGAATATATGTGATTTTTTTCAAGAAAATCTATGACATGAACTGGGAGACACTAGTTGAGTTGGCATGGAATGACCCTTATATATTTGTGTGGTGTGTGTGATATTGACATGCTATGGAAATACTGTATATTTGAATTGTGTTTATAAATACAGGAATGCTTTGATTATACTAAATGTTTTTCTGACTTATTACATGTAAATAAAATATTATCGATATTCATGTGATAGATGTCTCATCAGTTGATTTTATCTCCTCAAATGAATTGGCCATGCCACATATTCAAGGCTGTGTGCCTAGTCCATTGCTCTTACCCCTGCTGCTCACACATGAGTGTAAAAGTGGCCAATCCAGCCCAAAGCAGCTCATCCCATTTGCAGATGAGGCCAGTGGGTCTCATCAGTACTGATGATGAAACCTCATCCAGAGGGGAGGGGAAACAGCTGCTGGGCTGCTGTGCAGATAAGAACGTCTCAGGCAGAGAGAAGAAAAATAATATCATCTACAGGGTACTGATAGAAAGAGCTCCTTTCACGGCAAACTGCAAGAGTCCAAAGGCTTGTTACTCGCAAAAAAAAAAAAACATTTTTGTAAAAAGAGTAGCTAGGAGGGCCTCTAGTGGCGAATTGGGAGAATGTCTTAGGGGGGGGTGACTTTTGAAGTGAAATAGAAAGTAAGATACAGACCTGGGATAGTTCGGACGTTTTACCTCACAACGAAAACATCGCCTAATTTACCCGAATATAGGTTAAGGTAAGTGAAATAAATACAAATCGAATCATTTATTAGTTGTGTTTTAGTAGCCTAACCGCTCAATATTTTTAGTGACGTGACGTCGAATCCTTTCGATAGGCTACAAATTTATCGTAGGCCAAGTGTTTCGATAGCATGTGACCAAATATCTATCGTGAATTCACTCAGCTATGTTAGTATATTATATTTGTTTGTGTTTCATAATCGAATTAGGCTAAGTCTGTATGTATTCTCTTGATTAACTATGACAAAGTGCAGTAGATCTACTCAAAGCCAAAGACAGATATCTTTTTGGATCTACTACTTTTTCGGAGAAGATTACTGATTAGGCCTGAGGCCCGTGTTCTGCGTCACGTAGGCAATAGTGCTGTGGTTTAGGCGAACTCAGTAGGTCTGTAGCCTATGCGACAAATCTCTACCAATCAAGAGGAGGGGTTGTTTTAATAGTTCAAAAACAGGGGGTATTCCTGCAAAGTCGCTAATGATATCGGCGCTTGTGTGATTAAGCCTCGTTTGAAGTTGCGTCAACTCAGAGATGAGGCTGAATCCATTCCATCAATGCAAGTTAGCTGCGCCGGCCTCTCGTACTTGGCTGCGTGTACGAGCCCAACATTAGACCTAAATAGGTGATTTAGGAATACCTGATGTACTGTCGTAAAATTATAGCAGAACTAAAAGAATTTTCAGAAAGAAACTCCGATATGCATACGTCATCTGTTGAATTTTGTGTGAAATAACTGAATATCACATTTCTATAGTAGTAGCCTACTGGCAATGCAGAAAGTGGAAAAGGTGATATTTTGAATCATAATGTTTGACCATTGCTTGTTGGAACAAATTGCCAGTCTCACTGTTCTGTCCAGGGGGTTAAGAACGCGCAGATTAGCGGCAGCACTTTAGCATCGCCATATTTAAGTATGGAGTCACAATCCGAACCATGTCAGCGCATGCACGAGAGTCATGCTGGGCACGAGCACTCATGCACTTACAAATTGGTGGGCTGTTACATGCGAAATGTTATTTCTCCGGGGAGAGTAAAAGCAATATTTCATGATCTCTGGTTACTCTTTGCGTATTTCTTGAGAAGCTTGTTAAAAAAAGTGTACTGTCATGAATGTTATAAAACTTCAGGCACGTTCTCGACAGAACTTTCTTACTCGTGTTGTATGGCAAACAAACTAAGTGCATTATCACCACCGTCTGGACTGAAGGACTACTGTTTTTGCACAGAGATTCAACGCGAGTCCACATGCGTCATTTCCAATTGTGGAACTTTGCGCATGGGCAGCATGGGCATGGCCTGGCCTGTTACCTCCAGTGTTCACAATGGCGTTGACTGTCAATTCACCGCATTTACTAGCCTAGCCTTGGCCATTCAGTTCTATGGAGGGCGGGACTAAGTCGTTGTCTCCAGTTTATATATAACCTCCTTGGTTCTGTCACAGCAGACTTGCACCTGCGACTGAAATCAATCAATCATTCAATTAAGACGTAGCCTTCAACTCCAGACACCACGTGATGGGCCGGCATGTGACACGTCTCTGATTATGCATGCATTTGTTTTTAATTCGTAACTAAAATTATTCCTAATAGATACTTCGAAATATCAATAGTAATTTAGTAAAAAGGGGAATTCATGCATGATCACAGTGTTTGCAAAACCTATCAAACTTTATTTGGTGGGAAAGATTATTAAGCAGGTGTATGGAACCTTTTTGGGTGACTTGTGTTTCTGACTGATTGCATTTTCTGAGACACCGCTTTAGTAAGCCTTGCAGTTAAACCTGCCACGGAGCTGGTTAGTTTGGGAGCATATGTTACCCCAGCAACTCATATGGGAGTACTGTTAGCGAGAGTAATGGAACTGAACTCACACTAAAACTAGCGCCGCTTGCCGAAATTAGCGCGGCTTAGCGCCAGGGGGGTATTCCATCAACGGAGCTATTCGCTAAGCCGCGCTAATTTCGGCAAGCGGCGCTAGTTTTAGTGTGAGTTCAGTTCCATTACTCTCGCTAACAGTAATCGCAGCTGAGTTGCTGGGGTAACATATGCTCCCAAACTAACCAGCTCCGTGGCAGGTTAACTGCAAGGCTTAATAAAGCGGTGTCTCAGAAAATGCAATCAGTCAGAAACACAAGTCACCCAAAAAGGTTCCATACACCTGCTTAATAATCTTTCCCACCAAATAAAGGTTGATAGGTTTTGCAAACACTGTGATCATGCATGAATTCCCCTTTACTAAATTACTATTGATATTTCGAAGTATCTATTAGGAATAATTTTAGTTACGGATTAAAAACAAATGCATGCATAATCAGAGACGTGTCACATGCCGGCCTCATCACGTGGTGTCTGGAGTTGTAGGCTACATCTTAATTGAATGATTGATTGATTTCAGTTGCAGGTGCAAGTCTGCTGTGACAGAGCAACATGAGACTGGCCATTTGTTCTAACAAGCAATGTTCAAACATTATGATTCAAAATATAATTTCAATCACCTTTTCAACTTTATGAATTGCCAGTAGGCCTACTACTATAAAAACGTGACATTCAGTTATTTCACACAAAATTCAACAGATGACGTATGCATATCGAAGTTTCTTTCTTAAAAATTCTTTTAGTTCTGCCTTAATTTTACGACAGTTCATCAGGTATTCCTAAATCACCTATTTAGGTCTAGTGTTGAGCTCGTGCACGCAGCCTTGTTTAAGTTAACGAGAGGCAGGCGCAGCTAACTTGTGTTGATGGAATGACTTCAGCCTCATCTCTGAGTTGACGCTACTTCAAACGAGGCTAAATCACATAAGCGCCGATATCATTAGCGACTTTGCAGGAATACCCCCCAGGTTAGCCTATAGGACGACATAACAGTTGTTGGCTAGATTGTAATTTAGAAAATTATCAGCTCATGTACAGAAATCTGTGTATAGTAGCCTATTATGATAGCCTATCCAATGATGATGATGATGATGATGATGATAAGAATGATAATAAGAATTGTATATTATTATTATTATTATTATTATTATTATTATTATTATTGTTTTTATTATTATTATTATTATTATTATTATTATTATTATTATTATTATTATTATTATTATATTGCACAGAAGTGCCAACAGGTAGTGTCCATGAGATGTGTATGAGCCTGACCTGCAGCCATATCCCAATCTCTGCTGATCTCTCTGTTTGCCTTCCTGTCCAAATAAATAATATATTCTAGGCAAAAGAATAGGCAAAAATATATTCTTTAAAAAGCTCAGGTTGTCATGCTAGTGTTAGACTAAAATACATTTCTATAGCAATCTCCACTGAAAATGAACCATACAGAGTAATTGCTGCTTTTTCACCTATTAGAATGATCTGTGTCAGCTCAGAGAGAGGTTGGCATTCAATATTCAAGAAAATCTTTATTACATCTCATTATATCCTAGTGGTAGACTATAAGAGTCTCCTCAAGAAAATAAATAAGGTAACAATGTGATTTAGTGTGCTTACTGTATGTGTGTATGTGTATGAGTGTGTGCGTTGAAAGTCCAAAAGTGCAAAGAATGGCAGCCACTGATTTAGGCTGTGAATTCTGTCTCAGTGTTCATAAATCTTATTGCTTGATGGAAATAGCTGTTGTGAAGTCTGGTGGTTCTAGCTTTAAGACTGCAAAATCTCTTGCCAGATGGTAACAAGCGAAACACACCGTTGTGGGGATGGCTGGAGTCCTTTATGATCCTTTCTTTCTGATACATATCTTGTTATAAAAGTCTTGGATGGTAGGCAAATTGCATCTGCAGATATTCTGTGCTGTGCGTAGAGCTCTTGTCCTCCTAGTGGCAGCACAGCTACCATACCATACAGTGATCTCACCAGTCACGATGCTCTCCACATTCCCTCTATAAAAAGTCTTAGACCTTAGACCTTATTCCAGATTTCCTCAGTCGTCTAGGGTGGAAAAGACGAGGAGTCACTCACTGACAAGGAGTACAAGAAGTAGCTTAGACTACTGACACACTTGGTTCAAATGTGTGTTTATATTTTGGGTTCCCATCTCTGATGTATTATCTGAATCAAGATAATTACCAACATCTAATAAATTAACTGACATGATCATGACTGACATTTCTGTCAGAGCAAGTAGAATTCTGCTACCCTTCAACTCTTCAGGTCTCAACTACTATCACTGCAGTTTGTGCTCATCTAACAAATGAACATAAATTACCTGTGGGTTGGGTTATATCATCAATATTTTATTGTCACAGTTGTAAACAAAATCAGTATTCATTGATCTCTGGTATGATTGCAGTTTGGTTTGTTATCTCATGTTGTTGTAAGGTTATTATGTATCTGTATTGCTTATGTTCTAGACACAGTGACCCTCTGAAGAAATTGTGTGGTGTTTGTTTGTGTCCTAGTGAGACAGTGTTCCTATGAAATAAATTTTGTGTGTGTTGTGTGTGTCCTAGTGAAATGACATTTGTTTGATGTTTGTTTGTGTCCTGTTTCTATCAGGTCTTCTATCACTGCAGTTTGTACTCATCCAATAAATATACAGAAATTACCTGTGGGTTGGGTTATATCATCAATATTTTATTGTCACAGTTGTAAACAAAATCAGTATTCATTGATCTCTGGTATGATTGCAGTTTGGTTTGTTATCTCATGTTGTTGTAAGGTTATTATGTATCTGTATTGCTTATGTTCTAGACACAGTGACCCTCTGAAGAAATTGTGTGGTGTTTGTTTGTGTCCTAGTGAGACAGTGTTCCTATGAAATAAATTTTGTGTGTGTTGTGTGTGTCCTAGTGAAATGACATTTGTTTGATGTTTGTTTGTGTCCTGTTTCTATCAGGTCTTCTATCACTGCAGTTTGTACTCATCCAATAAATATACAGAAATTACCTGTGGGTGGGTTATACCATCAATATTTTGCTTTCACAATTGTAAACAAAATCAGTATTCAGTGATCTCTGGTATGATTGCTGTCTGTTCTCTTGTGCTTCAATTACAGTAGTTCATATCTGTATTGCTTGTGTTCTAGACATAGTGTTCCTCTGAAATGAGAGTGTGTGTGTGTGTGTGTGTGTGTGTTTGTCCTAGTGAGACTCAGTATCTCTCTGAAATGAGTGAAGAGGCTGAGGAAGCAGCAGGCCTCAGTGAGGCATTCAGCTATGTTACCATAGAGACACACAAGAACATGGGGGATCTTGTCAACATGAAAAATTCATCAACACAGGGCAGTACAAGGTGAGCTCTCTCTCTCTCTCTCTCTCTCTCTCTCTCTCTCTCTCTCTCTCTCTATATATATATATATATATATATACAAGTATACAAAACTTATATAAAACTTCAAATCTACATGGACATACAAATTCTTCCAGAACACTTCCAATACAAAAAAGTTTTGTCTCGATGAACTTTATCATCTGAGCAAGTTTCGTAAGGATATCTATTTGAAAATCATTATTGTCTTGTCACACATTTATTCCTACCAATCTGTGGGAAAGTTGAAAATTCATCTGATTTCAGTACATGGCAGATAATGCTGGCAATTTGCCCCCATTATTTAGATTCAGTGTTTATTAGCAAGTCATGTAATTTCTCACTTCTTCCTGGACATTACACGCTGGCAGTTCTTAGACATTGCATTTTACAGAGAACTGTATGTTTTACTAGATCACAATAAAAATAAATACACATGCTGAAAAGACTATGCAGAGTGTATGTCATCCAATTTGGTCTATTTGTGAGTGACTTTTTTGGCACCTGTTCTGACTCAAAAAAATTATTTGTCATAGCAATTTGGCCCAAAATACATTAATGTCTTTCCTAAATGTGCACTTTTTATTATGTAGCCACACATCTCAAGGGAAGGTGTGCAAAATTATACCTCAATATCTCGAATATTTCTAAGAAAACTATGCCTTTGAATGAACCCACTCCCTATTCCAAAAAATATTTGGAAACTTCAAACTATAATACCACCAAAACTGTTGGAGACTCAAGCATGCCTTTGTATGTTTGTCAGGTGCCTCCAACATGGCTTCAATACTGACTTTTTTTTTTTTTTTCAGCTTTGTCCACATGATGGTGCTGTTTTCAATTTCACATATTTTTGTAATGGGCCTATCGATGTATGTAATTCGTGCAGTTAATAAATGGCATTTAGTAGTTAATAAAGCAAAATGCCTCCAAGATATTTAGAATACAAATAGATTAGATACATGTCAACATAATAAAAATTGTTTCAACCTTTTTTGCTGATGGCGCACAAAGATATGGTCGACTAATGAAACATCCTCTCTATCAGTACTTGAAAATTTTGCAATCTTCAACCAATTATATTTCAAAACAGGACCTCCCAATGTACTCATATCTTTATGATTGAGCAAGGTTACGTGTTTGCACAAGCAGTGAGAGGACTCAAAACAAGGCTCCAAAACTGAAAAGTTGAGTTTTCAATGGCCACATAATGGCTGTAAGTTGACCTAGTGACCATCATAAAAATATGTTTCAAAAGTGTTGGACCCATGCTCTGATTTTGCCAAATGTCAGAGTGCTGTCTTAAAAGCCCAATGAAATATGGACAGGCAAAGTTGTGCATTTTGAAAAGCATCACATTTCCACCTTTGCCATGAGTCATTTCAAAAGTCCCTAGTTTTTTTTAGGAAAGGTCCATAACATTTAAATTGTTATTTTTAAATATCTATCCCAAATATGTATCTATGAGAATTTTTTTCATTGAGATCTGAAGAGGGTTTGTATCAGCCCCTATGGAAATCCGCATGTTAAAATGTTTACCCTATTCAGCCATAATGTAAGTCTATGGAGGGGCTTATATTGGGAATAAGTGGGTGATAACACAAACAAACCTGCAATGTTATCAGTTGTTTTCTATCATTGTATTACTATTTCAGACGTTACAGGTCAAAATCCACCATTCACAATTGTTTTGTAGGTTTTTGGAAGGTTTTTCCAGATGTCACGTGCATAACGTCACGTCCGTAACACAATTTTCCCCACAATAACTCCAATAAAAAACAACTTATCTTACATTTACATTTAAATCAAGTTGTTTTCTGTGTTCACTGAGATGTCCTGTTTGGTATGAATGGAATAATATTTACGTTTCTCAGGAAATTTCACAGACTAGCAAAAACTGTAATCTCCCATAAAAGCTTGTCCGTTTTTCGTCACGTCCATAACGCAAATTGAAAGGTTCATATTCTTATGATGTAAATGATGATATGAATTTTTTGAGTTTGCCTGCATTAAGCCACTAAGTTTGCATAAGAATATGAAAAAAATGTGAAATACTGCTAAGCTTGCAGAGGTTATGTGGCCTTTTGTTCATCAATAATGCATGCAAATGTCACGTCCAAAACGCTGGAATTGCCCATATATATATATATATATATATATATATATATATATATATATATATATATATATATATATATATATATATGTATGTATTTATATTTATATATACACACACAATACATTTATATATATCTACAGGTGCTGTTCATAAAATTAGAATATCATGAAAAAGTTGATTTATTTTAGTAATTTTATTTAAAAAATGAAACTTGAATTATATATGCATCCATTCCACACAGACACATGTATTTCAAGTGTTAATTGCTTTTAATTTGATGATTATAATGGCAAAAATAGTGGAAAAACCCAAATTTGGTATCTCAGAAAATTAGAATATCACTTATACAAAATACAATACAAACCAATACACCAATACACCAATACAAAAACAGCATTTTTAGAAAGTTTAGTCAACTGAGAAGTGTGATCATGAAAAGTATGATCATGTACAGCACTCAGTACGTAGTTGGAGCTCCTTTTACCTAAATTACTGCAGCAATGTGGCATGGCATGGAGTCGATCATTCAGGCGCACTGCTCAGGTGGTACGAGAGCCCAGGTTGCTCTGATAGTGGCCTTTAGCTCTTCTGCATTGTTGGTTCTGGTGTCTCACATCTTCCTCTTCACAATACCCCATGGATTTTCTATGGGCTTAAGGTCAAGTGAGTTTGTGGGCCAGTTAAGAACAGGGATACCATGGTCCTTAAACCAGGTACTGGTAGCTTTGGCACTGTGTGCAGGCACCAGGTCTTGTTGGAAAATTAAATCTGCATCTCAAAAAGTTGGCCAGCAGCAGGAAGCATGAAATGCTCTAGCACTTCTTGGTAAACTGCTGGGTTAAACTGGGAGCTCCTAAAACACAGACCTCAGAACCAGTTGACCTTGGACCTCAGAAAACACCCACACCAGCAGATGACGTGGCACCCCAAACCATCACTGACTGGGTTTGGTGTCGCGCATCTTCTAGAGGAAGAGAGTAGCGGCGCAGAATCCATGGTGCTCGTGGTCCACAGTCAGTCAGTGATGGTTTGGGGTGCCATGTCCTCTACTGGTGTGGGTCCACTGCTTTCTGAGCGGTTCCAAAGTGAATGCAGTCTGTCTACCAGGAGGTGTTTGATCATTTCATGCTTTCAGCTGCTGGCCAACTTTATGGAGAGGCAGATTTCATTTTCCAACAAGACCTGGTGCCTGCACACAATGCCAAAGCTACCAGTACCTGGTTTAAAGACCATGGTATCCCTGTTCTTAACCTAGCCCACAAACTCACTTGACCTTAAGCCCATAGAAAATCTATGGGGTATTGTGAAGAGGAAGATGTGAGACACCAGAACCAACAAGAGCTAAAGGCCACTATCAGAGCAACCTGGGCTCTCGTACCACCTGAGCAGTGCGACTGAATGATCGACTCCATGCCATGCCACATTGCTGCAGTAATTTAGGTAAAAGGAGCTCCAACTACGTACTGAGTGCTGTACATGATCATACTTTTCATGATCACAGTTTTCAGTTGACTAAACTTTCTAAAAATGCTGTTTTTGTATTGGTCTTAAGTGATATTCTAATTTTCTGAGATACTGAATTTGGGTTTTTCCACTATTTTTCCATTATAATCATCAAATTAAAACAAATCAACACTTGAAATACATGTGTCTGTGTGGAATTGATGTATAATAATGCTAGTTTAATTTTTTTCAATAGAATTACTGAAATAAATCAACTTTTTCATGATATTCTAATTTTATGACCAGCACCTGTACACATTTCTGTTTTCTTCTCCTCGTGTTTCCTTCTGTCTCTGCAGTGTGTTGAGCTCTTCATACCCTCAGACTCCTCTGGATGATGATAAACACAAAGCCATGGCAGAGAGCAGCTCACACCCGCAGACTGAACGCACACCACATACAAGGAGCACACAAGGTAATATGAGGGATCAGTAATGTTGTGTCTTCAGATGTTTTGAGAGTTTTGCTGATTCCATTATAGGGTCATTTCATGTCATTTCACCCAATGCCTCCTGCTTGACCATCTCAGAATTTCCTGAAAAAATTCTAGTAAAAAGATAGCATTTTTAATAGTAAGAATCCAAAATATTAGCTTCATACGGACAATAATTTTTTTTATAAAAAATATTTCAAATGACATGCTTTTTGGTCACCATAATCTAAGGCCATTTTTAAACAGCAATATCTGGAAAACCATCTGGAAAATTTTCTACTGTCAATATGTGGTAGTTATAGCCTCCATACATGGAATATCAGGATTGTAGCTCATGATATAGGCACTCAAACTTCTACCAAAGTATGGCTTGGCAATATGAAATGGCAACTTTGAAGAGTTGTCAAGACCCAAGTGTTGGAGATAGAAGACCCATATTTTACAGGAAGTATCTCACGTAACGGGTTAAACAATCTACAAAATATGGTCACTCTAAGATGAATAGATCCACAGGTATTAGGCCTAAAATATGGGGAAAAACACATTTTTGCCCAACTCCAGAGCCATATTCCAAAAAACTGAGTTAATGGATCAGGTCCATTTTTTTTATTTTTGAAAGATCAAATTATTGTTAAACTTATATGAAAAAATTGGGAGGGTGTTTTGCCCCATTTCATCACAATTAATTTTCAAACGTGGGCTATATGTGGGTGGGTGATTGTTTTTCCTCTTGATTCCTAGGGATGTGTCCACCCTATTTCAGAGCCATATTCTAAAAAAACTGAGTTAATGGACCAGGTCCATTTTTTTACTTTTGAAAGATCAAACTATTGTTAAACTTACATAAAACATTTGAGAGGGTGTTATGCCCCATTTTGTCACAATTAATTTTCAAACATGGGGTATATGTTGGTATTTTCCTCTTGATCCCTAGGGGTGTGTCCACCCAACTCAGACCATATTGCAAACATTGACTTATGTCTTATGACAATGTTTACCTTTACCACGTGTGACTATATTTACATTGCCATGTCAAAGTCAATCAACTTTATTTGAGACATGTTTTGGATACTCCTCCTTTGCTTTTACCTTGGATCTGCCACCCTTCCCTACATGTTTCTGTTATCATTTCAAATACAGATACTTCTATGTGAAGTAATATCTGCATGCTGCATCTGAAAAAAGTAAACTCAACCAAATGCAGCAGCAATACAGTATTAACTTGCACAACTATGTATTTTTTTACTTTCCAGATTCAAATGTAAGACTTAAATTATCTTAAACATTTGCTTGCCTGGTTTAGACAGAAATTATTTCAGACATAGCATTCTTAAGAGTCAGTTTCTGTAAGAATCATGCGGGTGGTGATACAAACCCTCTTCATATTCCCTTCAAATTTTGAATACCAGTAGACATATGCCTAAGAAGGACAAAACTGTATTTTTAAACATTGAGAATGTTCCTAACAAAAGTTAGGGCTTCCCAAAATTTCAGCATAATTTTGAGGTACTGAAAATTCCAGTTTTTGCCTTCAAATATCTCATTGCGCCTTGATCTTACCATCCTGAAATTTTGGCACGTAAATGTTGGGGAAATAAACCTTTGAGTAATGATGTCACTTCTGTGGCAAATTGAAGGCACTGTCCTTAAGGGCCTCTTCGAAATTGGACCTTTTACATTTTTGTACCATTTTTGTGTGCCTCTCACAGTTCATATGACACTCAAAACCTTATTAGTTTGTTATATATATTCACTTTGGAACCTCCTCTTTTAGAATTTGAATAGATATATGGGCATGAATTGGTGATGTTAAGCCAGAGGCAATTATTTTAGGCAAATATGAAATGAAGTGCCATTTTGGATGCTCATAGCTCTGTGCGCCATCACTCAAAACTGTTGAAATTAGCCTTACTTTGTTCGTCTGCACTCATATTATCTGTGGTCCAAATATCTAGGTGGCTTTTTGTTCTATCACCAAGTAAATTAATTTTATTTACAGCAGATTTTCACCAATGATAACTTCTATGGAGGGTTGTGCTGACTAACCAGAGACACCAAAGCTCTAACCCTGTTTGAGCCATCATCAGACTATAAATGTGGTGGCCTAGTGGTTATGTCACAGACTATGAATCAGCAGACCAGGGTTCAATTCCCAGGCATCACATTATTTATTTATTGCTTTGAGTAAGCAAATTATTAGGCAACATTACTTGATTAGATAAAGAAGGCTACCACTCAAATATATTGCAAACAATACAAAAGTATCAACACTAAGTGTCTTGCTCAGGGGAGTAAGAGGACAGTCAAGTATAGAACCACCAGCTTATCAGCTTACAAGCGTGCTACGCTGTTTCTTTACATGTTGTGCTATGTACACTCAATTGATGCTGCGTATGCTTTTATTCTTTGAAGATGTAGTCTTTAAATCCAAAATTTTGATTTGAAATATGAAAAGACACTTGTGCGTTTTTATGAAATCACTTGTGTGTCTTTATAACTGTTTGCTAAACCTATTATTCATGGGAATGGTCTCCTTTAGGGCAGTAGACTAAAGGTAAATGACCAATATCAAATCAATTGTCTGTAAATGCATCAGTTTGTTTGAAACAAAAAGTTGAAAACATTCCTCAGACAATCTAACTATTCAGCTTCGACATTGTTCACAGAATCTACTCCAAGACTCAGAACATGAGGATAACACATCCCTCTTCATATCTAATGACTGTGAACTTAGATCAAATTTTTCTTGAGCATCACATTAGACTCAAAACACTCGTGCAGAAGGCTTCTTTCCTAATATAATGGGTGCTTTTGACAAGTTCAAGAGGCGCCAAACATAAGACCATAGTTAAAGTCAAATACACAAGAAAATTGTTTGTACTGTCAATTAATTAGCAGACACACGCTGTAGTGAAGGGTGAGTCTGACCATGTGTGTAGAACTACACTTCTCTGTAATGGTGACTCAAAATGTCAATTACCCATAACCAACAGAGGCATCAAGGTAACCCTAATGTCAATTACCCATAACCACCAGTAGCATCAAGGTAACCCTTATTGAGTTGCTTAGAGTGAGACATAGTCTTCAGACATCAACTCTGCTAATTGATTGTAAATCAGCAATCCCCATTCTTGTGCAATTGAAAACAGTAACAATCTTGTTGTTGAACATAATCCAGTTAGAAATAATTATTGTCTTGTCACACATGTATTCCTACCAATCTGTGGAAAAATTCAAAATTTCAGTACATGGTGGATAATGCTGGCGATTTTCCCCCATTATTTAGATTCAGTGTTTATTAGCAAATCATGTAATTTTTCACTCTTTTCTGGACATTACACGCTGACAGTTCTTTAGGATTACACATTGCATTTTACAGATAACTGTGTGTTTTACTAGATCACAATAAAAATAAATACACATGATGAAAAGACTATGCAGAGTGTATGTCATTCAATTTGGTCTATTTGTGAGTGACTTTTTTGGCACCTATTCTGACTCAAAAAAAATTATTTGTCATAGCAATTTGGCCCAAAATACATGAATGTCTTTCCTAAATGTGCACTTTTGATTATGTAGCCACATCTCAAGGGAAGGTGTGCAAAATTATACCTCAATATCTCAAATATTTCTAAGAAAACTATGCCTTCGAATGAACCCACTCCCTATTCCAAAAAAATATTTGGAAACTTCAAACTATAATACCACCAAAACTGTTGGAGACTCAAGCATGCCTTTGTATGTTTGTCAGGTGCCTCCAACATGGCTTCAATACTGACATGTTTTTTTTTTTTTTTTTTTTTTTCAAGCTTTGTCCACATGATGGTGCTGTTTTCAATTTCACGTATTTCTAGAGGGCCTATCGATGTATGTAATTTATGCAGTTAATAAATGGCATTTAATGGTTAATAAAGCAAAATGCCTCCAAGATATTTAAAATACAAATAGATTAGATACATGTCAACATAATAAAAATTGTTTCAACCTTTTTTACTGATGGCGCACAAATATATGGTCATCTAATTTTCAATTTCATATTTGCCAAATGAAACATCCTCTCTATCAGTACTTGAAAGTTTTGCAATCTTCAACCAATTATATTTCAAAACAGGACCTCCCAATGTGCTCATATCTTTATGATTGAGCAAGGTTACGTGTTTGCACAAGCAGTGAGAGGCCCCAAAACAAGGCTCCAAAACTGAAAAGTTGAGTTTTCAATGGCCGCCTAATGGCTGTAAGTTGACCTAGTGACCATCATAAAAATATATTTCAAAAGTGTTGGACCCATGCTCTGATTTTGCCAAATGTCAGAGTGCTGTCTTAAAAGCCCACTGAAATACGGACAGGCAAAGTTGTGCATTTTGAAAAGCATCAAATTTCCACCTTTGCCATGAGTCATTTCAAAAGTCCCTAGTTTTTTTTAGGAAAGGTCCAAAACATTTAAATTGTAATTTTTAAATATCTATCCCATATATTTATCTATGAGAATTTTTTCATTGAGATCTGAAGAGGGTTTGTATCAGCCCCTATGGAAATCCGCATGAGTCTTACAGAAACTGACCCTTAAATTCATCCAGCCCAACCAAACAGACATGGCTTCTACATCATGGTGGTTGACAGACACACCCACAGATACAGCATGTGGTCAATCAAACCGTGATTACCCATACCCCACCACCATAACCAGTCGACTTACATTGATGATTTTTTAAATTTTATTTTCATATTTGTGCTAGTAATTAGCCTTTTGAAGCTCTACAAACAAAAAGAGTGAAGGTGTAGTCGTCCTGTGATTTTATTGATTTTATTTTTTGGTAGCATATTGGAAAAACGCTAGAGCCACCCTCATGTAGACAACATGGAGGATCATACAAATGGCTTTTGAATCTTATCCAAGTTTGAATTTGTTCTTGAACTGAAGGAAGGATCATATTCACACCGCAGTGCTGTTAGCATTGCAGAAAATGAATAATGATCATCTCGATGTCAAACAATGGCATAGATTAGCTTAAAGTGAAGAAATATAGAGATGAAGATTCACATGGTGATTGTCAATCTCGTAACTCATTGTTGAAGTTAAGAGTCAGTTTCTGTAAGACTCATGCGGATTTCCATAGGGGCTGATACAAACCCTCTTCAGATCTCAATGAAAAAATTCTCATAGATACATATATGGGATAGATATTTAAAAATAACAATTTAAATGTTTTGGACCTTTCCTAAAAGAAACTAGGGACTTTTGAAATGACACATGGCAAAGGTGGAAATTTGATGCTTTTCAAAATGCACAACTTTGCCTGTCCATATTTCAGTGGGCTTTTAAGACAGCACTCTGACATTTGGCAAAATCAGAGCATGGGTCCAACAGTTTTGAAACATATTTTTATGATGGTCACTAGTTCAACTTACAGCCATTAGGTGGCCATTGAAAACTCAACTTTTCAGTTTTGGAGCCTTGAGCCTGTTTTGGGGGCCTCTCACTGCTTGTGCAAATACCGTAACCTTGCTCATTCATAAAGATATGAGCACATTGGGAGGTCCTGTTTTGAAATATAATTGGTTGAAGATTGCAAAATTTTCAAGTACTGATAGAGAGGATGTTTCATTTGGCAAATATGAAATTGAAATTGAAATTAGACGGCCATATCTTTGTGCGCCATCAGTAAAAAAGGTTGAAACAATTTTTATTATGTTGACATGTAGTTTTCGTTTTTTTTATTTTTGCTTGTGGAGTGCTGTAGACATTACCTCTTATTTTCTGTTACTATCCATTGCTTTTTATATGGCTTTTTTGTTTGTTTGTTTGTTTTTGTTTGAACATTTTGGACTGTGGCTGTCTTGTATGCGTCTGCTCCGATATTCAAATAATGCAGCGCTTCTGAATACCTGTTTGCGTGAGGAGAGAGGGCTAACAAGCGCTCGTATTCAGCTGATGGTGCTGTAGCCGACAGAGAAGGACTAGGACAAGAGGGTGAGATGCGGCAGTGGCCAGAAAAGCTGGACCAACATCGTTTCAGCAGTCAGATGGCTAGGACTACATCCGAAGTGCCGATGCCCCCGATTGTCTCCGATGTCGAGCTGGATCACTTTGCGCTGGCGGGCCGAAAATGTCATCTACGGCCGCCTGCTGACTGATCGCTCGACTTGCCTACAACAAGATCTAGGTTAGCCTACATCGGAGGCTGCCGTTGTCCCCATCTCTGCTGAGAGAGAGATCTCCCACCAGCCTACACGTCTCGCCCCTCTCCTCCATCCATCCTGTGATCATCGAAGGCGGATCTTGATAAGCCATATGATCCTGGTGAACATGGCAGTATTGAAGCCATGTTGGAGGCACCTGACAAACATACAAAGGCATGCTTGAGTCTCCAAGAGTTTTGGTGGTATTATACTTTGAAGTTTCCAAATATTTTCTTGGAATAGGGAGTGGGTTCATTCGAAGGCATAGTTTTCTTAGAAATATTTGAGATATTGAGGTATAATTTTGCACACCTTCCCTTGAGATGTGTGGCTACATAATCAAAAGTGCACATTTAGGAAATACATGCATCTATTTTGGGCCAAATTGCTATGACAAATATTTTTTTGAGTCAGAATAGGTGCCAAAAAGTCACTCACAAATAGACCAAATTGAATGACATACACTCTGCATAGTCTTTTCATCATGTGTATTTATTTTTATTGTGATCTAGTAAAACACACAGTGCTCTGTAAAATGCAATGTCTAACCCTAAAGAACTGCCAGTGTATAATGTCCAGGAAAGAGTGAGAAATTACATGACTTGCTAATAAACACTGAATCTAAATAATGGGGAAAAACCGCCAGCATTATCTGCCATGTACTGAAATGAGATGAATTTTCAACTTTCCCACAGATTGGTAGGAATAAATGTGTGACAAGACAATAATGATTTCTAACTGCCAAGTGATTGTGTTCAATAACAGGATTGTTGCTGCTTACAATTGCCCAAGAGTGGAGGTTGCTGATTTGCAAACATTTAGCATAGTTGATGTCTGAACACTATGTCTCACTCTAAGCAACTCAATAAGGGTTAACTTGACGCCACTGGTGGTTATGGGTAATTGACATTTTGAGTCACCATTACAGAGAAGTGTAGTTCTACACACATGGTCAGACTCACCCTTCATTGTAGAATGTGACTGCTACATAATTGGCAGCACAGACAATGTTCTTGTGTACTTGACTTTTACCATGGCCTTAACTCTGGCTTCTCTTAAACTTGTCAAAAGCACCCCTTATGGTAGGAAGGAACACTTCTGCACAAGTGTTCTGAGTCTAATGTGATGTTCAAGAAAAATTTGATCTAAGTTTACAGTCATTAGATCTGAAGAGGGATGTGTTATGGTCTGAGTCTTGAAATAGGTTCTATGAGCAATGTTGAAGCTGAATAGTTAGATTGTCTGAGGGGTGTATTCAACTTTTTTTGTTTCAAACAAAGTGATACATTTACAGACAATTGATTTGATATTGGTCAATTACCTTTAGTAATGCCCCAAAGGAGACCATTCCCAAGGATAATAGGTTTAGCAAACATTTATAAAGACACACAAGTGATTTTATAAAAGCGCACATGTGTCTTTTCATATTTCAAATCAAAATTTTGGATTTAAAGAATACATCTTCAAAGAAGAAAAGTATACGCAGCATCAATTGAGTGTTGATAGCACAATGTGTAAACACTGCCTAGCACACTTGTAAACTGAAAAGATGGTGGTTCTATACTTGACTGTCCTCTTACACCCCTGAGCAAGACACTTAATGTTGATACTTTTGTATTGTTTGCAATATATTTGAGTGGTAGCCTTCTTTATCTAATCAAGTAATGTTGCCTAATAATTTGCTTACTCAAAGCAACAAATAAATAATGGGTCATTCCGTGCCAAATCAACAAATCTCAGACAAAAATTCCGCCTGACCATCTTGGATTTGCTTCAAACTTTATGTGAATGATCTTACCATACCCAGGACCTATAATGTGAAATATTACCATTGTATCTTGTATAGTTGTCGAGATATGGGGTCTTAAAAAAGGGGGTCGTGTGTCAAGAAAGTGGAGCTCTGAGAAAATATCCATGTTCCACAAAGCGTTACTCTTAGAGTTTTCATGCTACATCTATGAAACTTTCAGGACATATTCTAAAGTAGTATGTGTCTTTACACTGTGAAGTACACCTTTCACGGTAGCACATTTGCTGAGTAATGCTTTGCTGAAAATGGCAAAAAAATTACATGTTCATTTTTTCCTATCTATTTCACAGTACTGTATCTTGTACACGAATGACATCAGATCTTTGGTATTTCTATGTAGTTCACACAAGTTATTGTACATTATCTTCAAGTAGGTAAATATTTGATATTAATAACAGCTTTTGAGTTTTGAGACATTAAAGATGATATAAATGAATTGAGACCTATAGTTTAAGCATATTTTCCAAATTACTGGTTGAGTGTACCTTAAAATCAAAGTTACCACCACAAAGCCCATGTTTTATTTAGCAAATGCTCAAGATTTTGAAATGGTACCTTTAGCCAAACCACATAAATTTCTATATCAAAGATGGCTTTCACAGTCTTGGTGATTGGTTTTTCTGCCTTCGTTGCTAGGTGTGTTTGTTTATTTGGTCCCTTGGTTGCTATGGACTACTTTGCCCACATAGCCATGTGCTTCTGGGCCTAGGTTCTGCCCCTCCCTTTATTCATCAATTAGGCTTTTCATTGGATGTTTGGTGTCTGCCTATTCCTTGTATGTTTAGCCAATGAGGTTTCTTCTTTTAAAGGCTTCTTTTTATTATTAATGAGCATTTTGCCTGCTATTGTTGATCATGATTATTGTTGGTTTCCTGGTCATCACAGCTTCATGGAGGATTATCACAAATTGCTTTTTGTGCACAATCTCTAAAGATAGGCTACTTCAAATACCACATTACCATACATTGAATGTATAGCTGTAACTTTAATATGCTCAAAGGAAATGCAGTCTGTGATCCTGAGAGTTAATATGAGCTGGCTTTTAATTGTAAGAAACTAAAACTTCTTATGACTGATCACTAAAATGGAGCATAAATCGGCAGGTGGCAGTAAATTCAGATTTATTGTCATGGGCCTAAAAGGACCAGCATTGCAATCTCTTCAAATATTTGCAAATTGATTGATAGATAGTTTAATTGATAGATGATTAATAAATAATAAATAATAACCTAGATATTTTATCAAAGTATTTTGTAATTTTTTCTAGTTATTTCTTTCTTCTTTAGTATAGTGAATTGACTTATCAGCAACGTTAATGATTATAAATATTCAAATTCAACTAAATGTTATAACCACACAATTGTCAGCAAAAGTGACACGTGTTCAAAAGATTTCTAAAATTGAGCTTTTGAGTTTAAGAATTACCCTATGTCTGAAATTCTACTTGCAAAATACAGATCAGAGTATAATAATTTAATAAATTGACTTGTGAACATATTGACATACTTCCAAATATATTCTATAACCATGGTTGCCAGTAAGAATGACTTTTCTTCAAGTCATTACTAAACCTGGTCACTCTCTGATACAAGAATGAACCAAAGTCTGAATACCCCTAACTGTAAAGCACAAACCAACATACATGATGATACCTTTGACTTAATCAGGGTAACTAAGTTCAAAATACATGCATTGTGACATACGTTCTCGCTGTACCCACATTCTAGCTTCTAAGTAATAGGCCTTGGCTTAAACATTAAAATTGTAGCACATGATTTAACAATGGAAATAAAAAAAAGAAAGTCTCATCAGGCGCTAGGGCTCATGGGTAATGACTTTTTTCCAAAGGGCACTAGAGTTGGTTGTGGGCGGGGCCCTTATAGACGGTGGGCCGAGGGCGTTTTTCGTGTTGTTTTGTAAAAAACATCAGAAGAGTAGACAAGTTTTCATCTGTGATATAAACAAATGGTATTAAGCCTAACAAAATTTGTTGGCAGCTCTGGTTTGATCATATATCGTCAAAAACAGTAGGTTTTAATCGTTATTTTCTTCGGGCATATGCAAGGAAATCTATAGGTATAACCCAATCAAATGTCGGCATTTTGAGTCCTTGGAAAAATCAACCAATCGAGTAAGAGTTCAATAGGACCCGCCTCGGAATGTAAACACCAGCTAAGCAGCAATGTCAGAAAACGCTGCAAAATCCCCTTCAGATGGCTTATTTTAGATCATAGAACTTCAGATAATAGTTGTCAACCCACATTTTGTATAAATCTTACCTTGTTCCTGTCTGGGCATGCTGCAGAATATTGACTTTATAAATCCAACGGTGAAATTCTTAATAAGAAACATGTCATCTGCTGTAGCCTAGCTATCAGCAGCAGAGGTTGAAGCAAATTGTAGGCTATAGTGTAGCGGCTGTACTCTTCTTTGCGTTGTGTGTTAGGCTACATTTCATTAACTCTGTTACATAAGCCAACCGTTGGCTTACAAACAATCGTTGTTACTAAAAATTACAATGAAATTGACGCTGGACCCATTGTCAGAATCTCTTCAACTTCAGGTCTTAGGAGAGGTTCGGTTATCATTAAGGTAGTGCTTGCACATTATAAAGGACAATGTTTCTTCACAATCTTTTCGTTGACCACAGAAAATGTGTATAATATCCTAACATCTTAGTAATGACAGTTTACTATGCTTAACTGCAGTAACACAAACGTTTCAGGCATTATTAGGCTGTAGCTGACTGTAGCCTGTTTCATTGTTGTAGAGATTAATTGCAGACACCTTCTTGTCAATAAGATATCTTTATATCAATGGAAAAGGCAAATCAGCACATGGGATTAAAAAAATGTAGGCCTACTTTGTAATGACTCTAGTGTCTATTTGCTATAATATCTATCTGTACTATTTTCAATAGCTAATGTAGCCTACCCACCTGCACTTTCTGCTCAAAGAAAGAGGTAGCTTTAGCCCTTGACCATCGAAGACTAAAGTTCAAATTTATTTACTTGAATGCTTGTTTAGGCACACGTAATGTAACAAGATGTTGGCTTGATTGAACAGCAGAACTAGAAAGATTCAGTACATTTATTTGTCACATCATGCGTTCAGGTACAAAGAGCAGTGACATGGAGACAATATATCTGTCAAAAATAGCTAACTTACATAGATGTCATTATACTAAACTGAATGACAGTCACCAAGATAACATTACGGACATTAGTTTAAAGTGTGCAGGGCATTGTATCGGTGTGTTGTTCGATATATTAAGTTATACTGAAGTCCAAACACATCAGCAGTTAGCAAAACAGTTAGCAATAGCTCTAGCTGTGCTCTATCGTTATGGACAATATGTTGAATAGACCTTGAATAGTTCTGTTCGTTCACGCTAGGTAGGTTAACGGAGACTCTTAATTATAAACACTACACTGTCAAAATAGTAATTTGTTGTTAACATGCATCATTACACACATTATAGTGCAAATTCCGTGATATCCAGCTTGCTTGCCAACCTCTCCCTCTCGAGTCGTCTTCCTACTTCCTCAAACAGTCTCGCACTCTGTCTTTCTCGAGTCTTCATTGGCGTTTCTCAAGCCACGTGAGGCGAATACGATTTTTTGATTGGTATGCAGTACGTGTGGCCCTGATAACGCTTGCCTGCTAAAGTTATGAAACATAAAGTTGATTTTCTCAAATATATGATCGAGTTGAGGCTGCCAACAAGCGGAAATGAGCTTAGAAAAAATATGTATTGCACATATGAAAAAATCAACTACTCTTCTCAAGTTTTGTCCAAAAGTGAAAAAGTAAAGCAGATAAAGGCCTTCGGCCCACCGTCTATTAGATTACTCCCACCATTGGGTTCAGAAGGCTAGTATCTCAGCCACCATGATAGAGAAGTATATCAAAATAAACTAGTCATTTTCTTGACAACATTTAAACCATGCTTTATGACAGCGCTGTTGTCAGTACAAAGTAACTGATAATTAATGAATGAATGAAATGTCTAAACTAGAGAAACACTCAGAGAGTGCAAACTCCTTCCAAAGCAATAGGGTCAAGAATATAATTTAAATTCTAGTTTGTGTACTAGATTACAGATCTTACAGACATCATTTGTTACAACTGTCATCTAAACTCAGTTCTTGATTGCTCCAATACTGTCATCCAAATCTGTGCAGTTTTGAATTGTCTTGTACACAGACATCTACAGGCTAGCAAAAAACATAACCTCCATAGCGGTTGTGAACACTCTAGGTCTATTGCATCTGTTTGACTTACTCATTGATAAAATGCTTTCCATATAAAGCAAAGCAAGTGTGCTCACAAACTTTTAGATCTTCCACATCTGTATCCCATGCATCATATGTTTATTGAGGAAATAAAATAAAATTAGTTAATGAAAATAACTAAAATTGCTAACCCTTTTTTTAAAAAAAATTAAATTAAAAATTAAAAATAAAAAGAAATTGCTTTAGACAACTAAATACACTGATTATTCCACTTTTCCCTGGGGTACTAGAAGAGGTTATTACTATTATCACTATTATCAGTATTCTTCTTCTTCTTCTTCTTCTTCTTCTTCTTCTTCTTCTTCTTATTATCATTATTATTATTATTATTATTATTATTATTATAAGTAGTAGTAGTAGTATATACAAAATAATGTTGTTCTTGTTGTTAGAGTTGATAGTTGATGACAGTACTGCTAAAATTGGGGGAGGAGACTCAGTTCTGTGAGAGGGAGGGACTGTGGCAAAGGTACCAAAAGCACATGGCTACATAAACAAAACAGAACATGGTTAGAAAGGCAGAAAAAATCTATCACCCCATGCCTTGATAGCTGTCTTTGACAGACTATTTTATGTACTTTTCTTTTGGGTACCACTTTGGAATTTGGTGTATTCATAGTCTAAAAACTTTTCTTTAAGTTGATGTTTTTGTTTTTATGGTTGACTCTACCAGTAAAATTGTAAATGCACTTAAAAGTTGGATCCAATATTATCTTTGTCAATTTTGAAGTGCCATAAATCAAAAGTTTGACTTCTTTCCGAAGTATTCCTCCAGTTCAATACAACATGATTACTGAAGTGATATATATTTAATTATCGAAGATCTCATATGCTTCAGTGTGGAAATATTGTCATCAAAAGTGGCCATCATTTTGTGTTTATACCATTTTCAGGAATCCATAACTTGGCAATTGTCTTACTCTAAGCTAAAATATTTGACAGTTCAGAACGTCTACATGTATGCAACACCGCCTGAAATTTTCAATTTTCTAACATGAAGTATGTGTAAGTAATGGCCAACAGAACTTAACAAAGTTAAAAAACTGCATTTTACCATGATCAAGACCCTGTTTTTTAAGGCCCAATATCTCAGAAATTAAAGTAGATACAAGGTTAATATTTTGCACAATTGCTGATGGATACGATGGCATTAGGCACCTAAAGTTTGAAGGAAATCCAAGAGGGTCAGGCGGAATGCATTTGTTGATTTCACACGGAATGGCCCTAATGTGACGTTTGGGAATTGAACCCTGGTCTGCTGATTGGTAGTCTGTGACATAACCACTGTGCCACCACATCTACAGTCTGCTAATGGCTCTCTGGTTAGTCAGCACAACCCTCCATAGAAGTTATCATAGGTGCAAATCTGCTGTAAATAAAATTAATTTACTCGGTGATAGAACAAAAAGCCACCTAGATATTTGGACCACAGATAATATGAGTGCAGACGAACAAAGTAAGGCAAATTTCAACTGTTTTGAGTGATGGCGCACAGAGCTATGAGCATCTAAAATGGCACTTCATTTCATATTTCCCTAAAATAATTGCCTCTAGCTTAACATCACCAATTCATGCCCATATATTTTATTCAAATTCTAAAAGAGGAGGTTCCAAAGTGAATATATATAACAAACTAATAAGGTTTTGAGTGTCATATGAACTGTGAGAGGCACACGAAAATGGTACGAAAATGTAAAAGGTCCAATTTTGAAGAGGCCCTTAAGGACAGTGCCTTCAATTTGCCACAGAAGTGACATCATTACCCAAAAGTTTATTTCCCCAACATTTATGTGCCAAAATTTCAGGATGGTAAGATCAAGGCGCAATGAGATATTTGAAGGCAAAAACTGGAATTTTCAGTACCTCAAAATTATGCTGAAATTTTGGAAAGCCCTAACTTTTGTTAGGAACATTCTCAATGTTTAAAAATACAGTTTTGTCCTTCTTAGGCACATGTCTACTGGTATTCAAAATTTGAAGGGAATATGAAGAGGGTTTGTATCACCACCCGCATGATTCTTACAGAAACTGACTCTTAAATGTAACTTTGCAATGAGCTCAAAATTCAAGGAAAGTTCATTTTATTCTTTCAAAAAACAAATAAAAATTAAAGCCACAAGTGGCGATGACGGGCCCTCGCACCAGGTGCACCGCAAAGAGTGCATATCGCAACAATGGTACACAGTGAAAGCACATTCAGTCGGAACAGGTGTGCTATCTTTGTCTCACCCTCATTTTTTACACGCGCAGACACTCACTGTCACACACTCACTCAGTCTGCCTTTTAAACTCTTTCTCTTAGTAGGGGCGCTACAGAGATTCACATAAGTCATACTGCATGTTCAGAAGGTGGTCCACAGTCTGAGTACCAACTTTGGCTATGATAGGTCAAACCGTTTCCAAGTTATAATGTTCGACCACAAGGGGGCATTAGAGAGTTTCGATTCATGGTTTTGCGTGGTCAGAACACGGTCAGGAGTCCATATACCAAGTTTGAATAAGCTACGTCAAACCGTGTCCAAGTTATCATTATTTGACCACTAGAGGGCGCTAGACAGTTTCGATTCATGGTTCTGCGTGGTCAGAACACGGTCAAGAGTCCATATACCAAGTTTGGATAAGCTACGTCAAACCGTGTCCAAGTTATCATATTTGACCACTAGAGGGCGCTACAGAGTTTTGATTCATCGTTATGCGTGGTCAGAACACGGTCAGGAGTCCATAAACCAAGTTTGGATAAGCTATGTCAAACCGTTCCCAAGTTATAATTTTTGACCACTAGGCACTTTTAGCACCGTTTCCTGCTTGACCAGGTGGTGGTGCTATAACAGGTCACGCCCACGGGGTGTCTAGATATCATCACAGGCATACGATCTATGAACCTGTCGAAGTTTCAGATCTATCGGGTAAAGTACTAGTCAATTTCTGGCACTTTTCCTACTTGGCCAGGTGGTGGCGCTATAACAGCCACGCCCACGGGGTGTCTAGATGTCATCACAGTCATACTATCTATAAGCCAGTGAAGTTTCAGATTAATCGGGTAAAGCAGTATCAATTTCTAGCACATTTCCTGCTTGGCCAGGTGGTGGCGCTATAACAGCCACGCCCCGGGGTGTCTAGATATCATCACAGTCATACCATCTATGAACCTGTGAAGTTTCAGACCAATCGGTTAATGCTGTGTAATTTTATGACACACTTCCTGTTTCGTGATGAGCTATTAAAATCATACAATTTCATAAAATTGTTATTTCAACATAGTACGTAGATATCAAAAATCCGTTCGCAATTTGGCATCATCAGCATCTAGAGGTCATATACACCAAATTTCACTTCAATCTGACATACCGTGTCCGACGAGTACGTTAAAGTTCATTGTGTGTCCAAATTTTTACACTCCTTATTACCTCACTTCCTGTTGGGCGTGGCTAATGCAATGTAATACAAAAATTGTTCGTCTTGGGGAGTCCCACACACCTACCAAATTTCGTGCATGTAGCTCAAAGTATATGTGAACCATGGCAGCTAAATGTCAATTTCTGTAGTGGTTCCACCTTGCCAGATGGTGGCGCTGTAATAACCACGCCCAGTAAGTGAATGGATATCGTGCGTAATCATAAGATCTATAAACTTTGTAATGAGTTTCAGGCGATTTTATCAATCAAGCTGTGATGTTATGCCACATTTCCTATTTTTCATTTTGTCTCTTATTTCATGCATCCGCCATCTTGAATTCGTAAAAGGTATGAAAAATCCCTTCGCAATTTGACATGAGCAATGTCTTGGTATCATGTCTACCAAATTTCACAGGAATCTGACAAACGGTGTCCGAGGAGTATGTTAAAGTTCATCATGAGACCGCCCCATAGAGCCCAAGGTATTTTTTTACTTTAGGGGGCGCTACGGAGTCCCTGGGCCACACCCGGGTCTATACCTCTGTAAACCTCCAGTGTTCCAGACTTCCAAGGTGTGTGCAAAATTTCGTGAGTTTTCATGCACGGGAAAGGGGTCAAAAATGGCCGGTTCCAGGGGAAGAAAAATAATAATAATAATAATAATAATAATTAAAGCCGCAAGCGGCGATGACGGGCCCTCGCACCAGGTGCACCGCAAAGAGTGCATAGCGCAACAATGGTACACAGTGAAGGCACATTCACTTGGAACAGGTGTGCTATCTTTGTCTCACCCTCATTTTTTACACTCCGGACACTCACTGTCACACACTCACTCTGTCTGCCTTTTAAACTCTTTCTCTTAGTAGGGTCGCTACAGAGATTCACATAAGTCATACTGTATGTTCAGAAGGAGGTCCACAGTCTGTGTACCAACTTTGGCTATGATAGGTCAAACCGTTTCCAAGTTATAATGTTCGACCACAAGGGGGCATTAGAGAGTTTCGATTCATCGTTATGCGTGGTCAGAACACGGTCAGGAGTCCATATACCAAGTTTGGATAAGCTATGTCAAACCGTTTCCAAGTGATCATATTTGACCACTAGAGGGCGCTAGACAGTTTTGATTCATGATTCTGTGTGGTCAGTACACGGTCAAGAGTCCATATACTAAGTTTGGATAAGCTACGTCAAACCGTGTCCAAGTTATCATATTTGACCACTAGAGGGCGCTAGAGAGTTTCGATTCATCGTTATGCGTGGTCAGAACACGGTCAGGAGTCCATATACCATGTTTGGATAAGCTACGTCAAACCGTTTCCATGTTATCATATTTGACCACTAGAGGGCGCTAGACAGTTTCGATTCATGATTCTGTGTGGTCAGTACACGGTCAAGAGTCCATATACTAAGTTTGGATAAGCTACGTCAAACCGTTTCCAAGTTATAATATTTGACCACTAGGGGCGCTACAGAGTTTCGATTCATGGTTATGCATGGTCAGAACACGATCAGGAGTCCATAAACCAAGTTTGGATAAGCTATGTCAAACCGTTTCCAAGTTATAATTTTTGACCACTAGCACTTTTAGCACCTTTCCTGCTTGACCAGGTGGTGGCGCTATAACAGGCACGCCCACGGGGTGTCTAGATATCATCACAGGCACACGATCTATGAACCTGTGAAGTTTCAGATCAATCGGGTAAAGCATAGTCAATTTCTGGCACTTTTCCTGCTTGGCCAGGTGGTGGCGCTATAACAGCCACGCCCACGGGGTGTCTAGATGTCATCACAGTCATACCATCTATGAACCTGTGAGGTGTCAGACCAAACGGTTAATGCAGTGTGATTTTATGACACACTTCCTGTTTCGTGATGAGCTATTGAAATCATACAATTTCCTAATATTGTTATTCCAACATATTTCGTAGTATCAAAAATCCGTTCGCAATTTAGCATCAGCAACATCTAGAGGTCATGTACACCAAATTTCACTGGAATCTGACATACCGTGTCCGACAAGTACGTTAAAGTTCACTGTGTGTCCAAATTTTTACACTCCTTAATACCTCACTTCCTGTTGGGCGTGGCTAATGCAATGTAATACAAAAATTGTTCGTCTTGGGGAGTCCCACACACCTACCAAATTTCGTGCATGTAGCTCAAAGTATATGTGAACCATGGAACTAAATGTCAATTTCTGTAGTGGTTCCACCTTGCCAGATGGTGGCGCTGTAACAACCACGCCCAGTAAGTGAATGGATATCGTGGTAATCATAAGATCTATAAACGGTATGAGTTTCAGGCGATTTTGTCAATCCAGTGTGATGTTATGCCACATTTCCTATTTTTCATTTTTTCTCTTATTTCATGCATCCGCCATCTTGAATTCGTAAAAGGTATGAAAAATCCCTTCGCAATTTGACATGAGCAATGTCTTGGTATCATGTCTACCAAATTTCACAGGAATCTGACAAACGGTGTCCGAGGAGTATGTTAAAGTTCATCATGAGACCGCCCCATAGAGCCCAAGGTATTTTTTTACTTCAGGGGGCGCTACGGAGTCCCTGGGCCACACCCGGGTCTATACCTCTGTAAACCTCCAGTGTTCCAGACTTCCAAGGTGTGTGCAAAATTTCGTGAGTTTTCATGCACGGGAAAGGGGTCAAAAATGGCCGGTTCCAGGGGAAGAAAAATAATAATAATAATAATAATAATAATAATAATAATAATAATAATAAAAGAAAAAAATCCTTACAAAAGCAATAGGGCTTCGCACCGGTCGGTGCACAAGCCCGTTCCGGGCTCGTGCACCTCGGTGCTCGGGCCCTAATAAAAGAAAAAAATCCTTACAAAAGCAATAGGGCTTCGCACCGGTCGGTGCACAAGCCCGTTCCGGGCTCGTGCACCTCGGTGCTCGGGCCCTAATAAAAGAAAAAAATCCTTACAAAAGCAATAGGGCTTCGCACCGGTCGGTGCACAAGCCCGTTCCGGGCTCGTGCACCTCGGTGCTCGGGCCCTAATAATAATCCTTACAAAAACAATAGGGCTTCGCACCGGTCGGTGCACAAGCCCGTTCCGGGCTCGTGCACCTCGGTGCTCGGGCCCTAATAAAAAATAGAAACTTACGCCAGAGACGTGAGGGCTATTCCATCCCCTAGACAAGCTACAAGATCTCCAACATCATTATCAGAGAGGTCTTCTACTCGCAATCTAATCAACAATAAGACCATTGAATTTTAATCATAGGAACAGAAGAATGGCAACCACATCAAGTTAAAAAAAAAAGATCAAATGTGTCTTAACACTCACTCTAGTTCCTCACACCTGCTAAAAACTGGTTTAAGCATCCTTAACTTTTCCGCAGTTATGTTGACATCCACACATCTGATCATTGGACAGTACTGAAAGCAGTGCTGCAACAGCCAACAGTCTGTTCTGCTTAAGAGAGTAAAGGATCCTTTAAAACTCTGCCATGTCTCCATGGTTTTCCTCATCAGCTCTTCTTCTTGAAGCTCAAACAGACAGCTGAACACATCCATGCTTTTTTCCAGATCACAACAGAATCTGTTACCCGTATGGTATTTCAAAATTTCAGTATTGAGTCGGACAAGCCATTCTTCAAGCTGGGCGTGTATGCTAGGAAAGATGGAAAGGCCAAGCTCCTCTGTCACTATGCTCCCCAGCTCTTTATTGGAGAGGCCAAACAGAAACTGAATAACGGGAAGCAGCCCATAATGGTCACCATTAACGTCCCTTTGGAGCAGGTTCTCAACTCTTCTCTGACCTTCTTCTTCATCTGCTGTAGCATAGAAGAGAGCAACGAAAAATTCCTGGAAGCTGAGATGCATAAAACTGAACATGGTTTTCTTTCCAACTTTTTTCTTCATGAGGAACTTGCATAAGAAGGGAATGTTATCTGGATATGGAACAATCTCTTCAACCTGCTTCCTTTCAAAGAGAATCTGGTGGTCCAATATCCCTCTCTCGGCCAGCTGGCCCAGATCCCTCAAGAGTTTGGGGATATTCTGACTCAAACCCTGGCAATGATGCTCCAGAATGGTGGACACAAAGTGCACAAAAACTGAAGTGGTTGTTGTCAGCTCCGCATTATTCTCTCCGTTCTCAAATTGCTCCCTCAAAACTGTGCAGACGATCCAGCAGACGATTGGGATAAAGCAAGCCGCAAAGAGGGATTCATTGGATCTCACGCTGCCATAAGCCTGAGAATAAAGATTCTCATCCGTGAAGAACCTCCGGAAATACTCCTGCACACCTTCCTCAGAGAATCCCAGGATTTCAATGAAGCGCTGGGGTTGTTTGAGAACATTACTGAGCTTGTCTGAAGCAGTTGATCTAGAGGTAACCAGCAGGGAGGATTTAGAGAATATGTGCCCTTGGAATAGAGCACTCAAGGTGGCCTCCACAGGAGCCTTGGTGAATGCATCACTGGGGAAGGACAAGCTGGGCACATCCAATGAGAATCTGAGCTCATCAAATCCATCGACCAGGAAGAGGACTCGTTCTGGAGCTTTGGTGAGCACTTCCACCATGGCTGGTTGAAAACTGGACTCCAAGTTGAGGAGCTCCATCATGCTCTTCTCCTTACAATGATTAAGCTCACTACACTTTAGGTGAAACAAAACATCAAATGTGCCAGCAAACAGAGTCCCCAGCGTCCAGTCATGCATGATCTTCTGGACAGTGAAGGACTTGCCCATTCCTGAGTGGCCCTGGAGAATGACAGCCCTTGGAGGCTGCCCTGCCGCTTTATCCATGGGGCTGAAGAACTGATCCACACTGATGTTCTGAAAGGCTTTGCTTTCTCTAGTGGTGAGGACCTGATGGAGTGCATCTCCCCTGGAGCGGATTTCTTCCTCCCTCTCTTTCTGTATTCGGTGCCTTTGCACCATCAGCAGCTTAGTGTAGCGATCTGCTAGCAGTGTATCTTCACAAGGAAGGGAGTTATACTCTGGCACTGCCTGGTAATCTTTGATAATTAACTCCTTGTAGGCCAAAATAGCTGACCCATGATCTTAAAGGAAAACAGAAAATTGGACACATGAAAATCTGTAGACATGTATGGTAGAATTAATGATGTCATAGATTCACACACTATGTCTACAATTAAACTTTTTTTTCAATTGGAGCTGAGTGTGCAGAAACAGTTTATAACACATGTAACTGGGAATCAGCTAAGTATGATGCAAGATTAGCCTCTATGCTAGACAACTAGATTGCACTCTGTAGGCTACTGTACTTCAGCAGGCAATATGAACTCTTACATATTGTATGCAAGTTGATAACATGGTCATTTGTTAGTCATTAGAAAAATTTACCCGATTTTGCGTGACCTTATTCTGCATAATAGACCATTAACTAATATAAATTCCTAATTATCCTACTGTTTATTCATAGTTAGTAAGTTGTTGTATATGAATTATTATCTCGCTATACTTCAGTAATAAGTGATGTATGATAACAAAAGGCTATTAATAATGAGCTGGTTCATGGCAAGTATGTGCCTACTAATGTAAAGTTTCTAAATAATCATCTATCTATCTATTTATTTATTTATTTATTTATCTATCTATCTATCTATATTGGATGATTCACAATTCTGTGGTTTCTTCGCAACTGGACACCTTCAGTAACATGTACATAGCAGGCTACTGAAGCAAAGTTTTGCTCACAGCGCTACCAGCTGTGACGGCATGATGGCTGGTCAAAAAGCAAGTGCAATATATTCCAAGGCTAATACTTAAATGCATCGCCACTCTATTACCTGGGTCTGGTGTGGAAGCCACAGCACCTGTGCCTGATCAGGAAGGGTGAGAAAATGACAGGGATTACTCAGCACGCTGTCAGTCTGCAATAAGAAGCGATATCATTACTGGTGGTACTACACGAGGTTCTCACCGTGATAGTTGTTTGTGATATTGATGTCCCCTTGAACATTGTTGTGGGACACCACAGCAGTAAAGACATGGCTACCTGCATCAGCTGAAACATTGACCTCTGGAGAGGAAAGAGCAAATAAAAACAGGGCAGTGGTGGTCTACTAGTTAGGGCTTAGGGCTTGATATCAAAGACCTGCTGGTTCAATTCCCAACCAGTAAACCATAACCAGGCCATAGGGCATACAGGGCAATGCCCGGTGGGCCGATGGCCATGTTTGGGCCGGGACCGTCATAATTTACTCATTTCATATTGGACTAGAAAAACGCTCAGAGAGCGCAGACCTCCGCCAAGGCAATGTGGTCGTAGACACAATATACATTCCAGATCATGTTCTGGATCACCGATCGCCACTGAAATTGAATCACATCTTGCTTGTCCCAATATACACATTGTCCGAAAATGTCATCCAAATCCGCGCAGTACTTTTCGAGTTATCCTGCTGACAGACAGACAAACAGACAGACAACCCAACGCAACCGAAAACATAACCTCCTTGGTGGAGGTAATAATAACATCATTGTTGGGCCGCCATGGCCACAAATGCCCGGACCATTTTTTGGTCCTAAATTGTCTAAATTGTCCTTGTGGGATAAAAAGAGTATAGAATTTAGAATAACTGAATCATTTGAAAAAATGTAAGTCTTTCCCTCATATTCTTCTGAGTTTGATGTTTTTTAATTACCTCTTCTCATTTGACAATGCATTTCATTGTGTCTACATCCATGGTATAATTGGCAAAACTCTGTGATACACAGACAGACAAGCCTGAATCTGCTGGTTGAAATTATCATTCCATTGGAACTGATTGGTGAACCTCTCCCTAGCCTTGTTATAGCTTTAGCATGTCAAGGCCAGTCAGATTGCATGACCAAACCTTGGAGATAAGCCTTTTTAGTGGACTATTACCAGTAGAATCAAGAAGACAACCAAGGACTAAAAAAATTGAACCAAAGACATTGAAATCTCACTTATACAAAGATGATAACGGGTCTACTACAATAGCCCTATGTGCCAGGGAAAGTATTCTGATAGATACAGGCCTACAATGCAAGGCACAGTGAATCAGAATATTATCCCCTGTCATTAATAACACCAGTGTACCCTGATAGGTCTTGGAAAAATGCCTCCTGAGAAATATATATGTATTACAACAGATTTTTAACCGGATCCCACTGCACTCTGAGGAAGGTCAGCAGACAGAAAGCTTGGCTAATTAAAAAAGAACACAAAAGAGGATTTAAGTGTGCAGACATTTTTCTTTCTATTACAACCGATTCAAATTCAAGAGAGGGATATGGGAAACTAGATCTCTCACATATGCAGACTGATTAAGCCTACCTTGGTGTGGTGGTGGGTCCATCTTTCATGAGTATTGGTTGCAGATAGAGAGAAGAATCACCGACTGTTGTAGGCTACAGCCTATCCAGTCAATAGTAGAAGGTAACAGTGAGACTGAACAGTGAACACTAGAGTAGACACGATTTTAATGGAAGGTGGCAAAAGGTAGAGCTATTGCCCAATTAGGACAGAACTATGTAGCAAGGACAAGTTCATACAGTGTCTGTCGTTTGGCACATACCAGTGAACAAGATTTGTGCAAAGATGTGCTTCACACTTTCACTCACCATTTGGACAGGTTTCCAAAATGAAGTTTCATGTAAAAATGGCTGGAAGTAGTATATGTGTGTCAAAGTCAAAGCGAACTTTATTGTCAATCAAGCACTGCAACAGTACATTGCACGCAGACTGAAATTACTTATTTCTCAAAGCTCCAAATGTGCAAGTTAAATTTAAGACATAAAACTAAGAAGTATAACTAAGATAAGACATACCACACTGAGAGACTGCTGGTGAGTATGCTCTCAATGGCACCCCTGTAGAAGGTGGTGAGTGCTGAAGGAGTGAGACTGGCTCTTCTCATCCTGCACAGGAAGTGGAGACGTTGCTGTGCTTTCTTGACAAGGGCGGAGGTCACCAGGTGATGGGATGGTGCACCTCTTCCCTGTAGGATGAGTCGTCATCGTTGCTGATGAGGCCAACCACTGTTGTGTCATCAGCAAACTTGATGATGTGGCTTGACCCCTACCCTAAACTGGTAGGGGTCAGAGGTGGTGGGTAGGCTGGATGTTATGTGAGCCTTGACTAGCCTTTCGAAACACTTCATGATGATGGGAGTCAGTGCTATGGGCCGGTAGTCATTGAGTCATTGAAGATTAGCCTGACATAGCCTGACCATAATACTGCTGTTCATCCATATTCATGGTCTGGAGGTTCTTTAACCTCCAGGGGGGGGGGGCATTCACTTCTGGTTTGAAACGATTGGACAGCTCGTCTAATCAGCTTCGCTTATTGGCCGGTAGACTCTCTACCGATGTAAACATGCCCCAGGAGACCATTCCCAGAGCATGGATACGGATGAACATTCATATTATGGAGTGAGTGAGTCAGCACAGTCTCTTAGATTCTGTCCGGGCCAGCAGCCTTCCTGGGATTCACCTGTCCAAGGATCCTCCACACGTCAGCTGGGTCCAGTTTCAGTGCTGTATCCTGCGAGCAGTGGGGGGCTTTTGTTGGAGTAGTGGTGTTGTTTTCGGGCTTTGCATGCCCGGGTTCAGGTTAGCCCTCGCTGCACTGAGGGTATCCTTGTCTCCAGACTTGAAGGCAGTGTTTCGCGCTCTCAGGAGCTCACGAACCTTCCTGGTAAACCAGGGTTTATCGTTGGCCCTTGTGGTGATGTTCTTTGTGACAGTTTGTGCGTATGGTGAATTCTCTAGGCAGGTATGTCGGACGGCATTTGATTGTTAAGAACTCTATGTCTTCCGAGCAGTGGCTTGAGATGACTTTAACATTAGTGCACCAGTTGTCGTTGATGAAAATGCACACACCACCTCTCCACAACTTGACTTCTATCTCCCCGGAAAGATGTAAAACCATCTACCTGAATAGCATGTGTGTGTGACCTGAGTAGCATGTGCACCACACACTACTGGCTCTCACAATTGATTAATTAGCCGCAGGAGGTCTACTTTATTGTATCAAAGTTCATAGAGCCCCATACTCACCAGTATTTAGCATAATGCAAGCAGAAGAAGAGCTGAGGCCTACAAACCACTTCCACAACAAACTCATTCATTGAAGTATTCCATGACTTCATGGTTCACAATGATATGAAAAATTAAACAAGTCAAATGTCTTTGTCATTTTCAACATAAGACAAAAGAATCCAATCCATACATGCTTAAAATGCCTCATTTGCAGTTAAAACTATAACTAAAAACATCAAGCTTGCCTGCATAAAAATCCATTCTTATTTTCCCCTATACATAGTGAGTAATAGAGCTTAAAATAACTTAAGGACCACTGATGGATTTATTAATGCTATTGAGATTGAAGATTGACGTTTCATGGTCAGTTGGGATGAAAAAATAGCTTTTAGACTGACAGTGGGATATAGGAAAATTACAATACTGACCATAGCCCCCTGTATACTGGTAGTTATGGTAAAGAGTCTAAAATGTTTTGGGCTTGTTTGTTATTCCAGAGGGTCTAGGAATATAATTTGGGTGGATGCCATCATATGAACTCCATGAAATACCTGGCCATGCGTGACTAATCCAACAAAATCAAAACATAATAAATAAATAAATAAATAAATAAATAAATAAATAAATAATTAAAAAAAACGCTCACAGAGCACAGACCTCCGCCAAGGCAATGTAGTCAGAGATGTTGTTCTGGATCACCACCAAAATTGAATTATTACTTACTTGTCCAAACACACGTTGTCCGAAAATTTCATCCAAATCCATGCAGTACTTTTGAAGTTATGTTGTACACAGAGACACACACAACTCACAAAATAAAGCTTCTATGGTCGTCTTAGCCCCCTGATCTGAGCAGTATTGTAAAGCAATAAATTGAGCCATAAAGGACCTAAGGAATATGAATAATCTGGGTAGATTCTGGGAAGAAGAAGGGTCTCAAATATATTTATTGTGTCCTCCAACTTTGTAGGATGTCAAAGGAGACTAATAAATGTATGAAATTCAGTGTAAATAGTTGCGCACACACACACGTTATTGGTAAAAAACATGGTAAAAAACAACAAAAAAATATTTAGTTATCTTTATTTATATTTGGGGGGAGACATGTCTTCTGCTTTTGATCATCCATAGGGTAGTATACACATACACATTTGGAGCTATGATCTCACACCACTCAGAGCACAGTCTGCACACATAGCCATGCACATAACAGTGGGCAATTATTCATACAGCATTATGCCACTGTTACAGGGCCCAGGGAGCCAGTGGGGGTTAGACTGCCTTGCTCAAGCGCTGCTCTTCAGTGGCTATGGGTGCAGGAGAATGTTGAACAATTACTAACAGTCAGGGATTGAATCAGTCACCAGTCTTTCTGTTCGGTCCAATCCCCTAACCAGTGTGCCATGAATGCCTCCACAGATGCCTCCATGGATGTATTTTGCAACATTCCTTATGAGAATAAATTGCCCTAAACATAGAATCCACATTTCTCATAAAAAAAACACACGTAACAAATGTAATTATTTTACCCTTTTTATTAAATAAAACACCAAATTCAATCATACATAGAACTTTCTTTCAACGTATGTGCAATGATGTGTAAGAAATCATGGCATAACCTCAAGGTAATTAAGACTTCTACAGGCCATTCCCAAGTGTTCCCCTAAATATTTGTGCAGCATGTATGAACATCAATGCATAAAGGGCATCCATGAAACAGAGACAAATGCGTCAGTATTTTGGAGACTATTTTGGAGCTGTAATGCAAAGAGTGATATTGTCAGTGGCATACTATAACAAATACAGGGTAAAGTGGTTACCAAGGGGGGCATCATGGCTCGGACTTCCGACTCGAGGTTGTTTCCCGGTTCTTGCCCATCTATGTCTTCCACTCATTTCCTGTCACTCTCCCTGCTGTCCTATCAAATTGGGGACAAAAATATCCAAAGAAAAAAAGTGGTTACCCAGTATAATCGAATAACACAATGAGTACACAAGTACAGTACAATACACAACAAAGGGGGTAGGAAGCCTAAAAAGGCACAATACATGGTGATGGGTGGTGGGTGAGCTGGGCTAATATATCCAGAAGAGGAGTCCAGTTCAACCTGCATTGTATGTACGTGTGGAAGGGAAAGGGCATAGGGCAGAGTGTAGTAGAGGCTCAAGCACACAGGTCAAGCACTCAGTCCTATACTTCTTGGTGGTGTTGTACATTTGAATGGCCCTTGGTCAGTCTGTCTGTGCAGCATGTCAGACAGTTTCTGAAAGTGCTCCTAGAATGCTTGTGGAATGAGGTGTGTAGTGGCTAATGGTCATTGTCCATAATAGACAGCATTCTGCTGAGTCAATGTCAATTAAAATAATAATAATAGAAAAAACACTTTATACACAACAGAAGTTGACCAAAGTGCTTTGAAATAAAACAATTTGTATAGTTTAGTGATTTATATGTGAAAAGTAATATTTTGCACTTATTTCAGTGTTGCATTGGGAGCCAGTGAAGGGCAGCTAGAATGGGTGCTGTCGCTTATGTGTACCGCAAAGACGAGCTGCAGCTGCAACTGTAGGTGTGAGTGAGAGCTATGGTTAAGGCCAACATAAAGAGAATTCATCTAATTTAGAAGTTAATGCATGGATCCCTTTTTCAAAATCACTGAGGGAAAGAAAAGGGTGGACTTTAGATAAAAGCCTCAGCTGCAATAAGTTAAATTCCTGTCCCTAACTACAGCGTTTATTTGTTTGTCAAATGTTAATTTGCCTTAGTGTCCACATATAAGGTACAGCAGTGTCTCAAGTTCAATGCCAACAACAGACCTATCTTTCCTCACAAGTCTCCAGACATCCAGCATCTCTCTTCCTAGTATTACCTGCCCAGCACAACACAGCATAGAGGACGGGACGAGGATGAAGACGAGGACGAGGACACTGGCCGTGTTAGCTACGTCAGAACATGAGGAGGAGTTTAGCAGGTTCTCGCCTTATCCAGATTTGTACTCCTTCCGGTCCCTTTCGAATTTCGTTAACCATATGCAACGAACGGCAATGGTGAGCCGTAAGTATCTGACAACATCCACTATTTTAAATATACTATGCGATAAACTTCAACTTGGTAGTCATTGGTAGTGTGTGGTAGTTATTGTAATCTGTAAAGTTTTTCTAAAAGTGTGTACAAATGATCTCTTTCTCTTGTCACGTATCTCTCGTAGATTAACACGGCGCACCTGCCATTTTGGCACCCAAAGGGTTCTCAGAAAAACTGGTAAGGAACGATATAGTCGAGTACAAATTCTTTCTACATAAATTAGAGATGTACGATTATTAGATAAAATGCTGCAGTTCAGTGATGAAGTAGACACTGTTCACTGCCGGTTAGCACGAGCATGGCACGAACATGGTCATTAAATTCCTTTGTTTTCAGTACAACAGTAACAGGATAGATGCTTGTACAGTACGTAATGAAAAAGAAAATATTTCGGTGTCGATTTATGTGGGCAAAAGACTGTGTTTGTCAGTGCAGAGTGCTTAAAATGGTATCTCAACGTCAATGTTAGCCCGGTTGTACAAGCTTTCTCACATGCTGTAGATAGCAAGGCCATTTTTGTGTATTGTAAAGTAGCTTTACAGATAGTTAAGCTACTTCTGACATTTTCATAGTTAGCTTGCTACATTTTGTCTTGCAATAGCTTTGGTGTAGCGAGACTTATGATGTGACGTAACTGGTAGCTCAGCTTGCAACATCTACTGAGTAACTTCCCCACACACTGCTAGAGGAACTATCACATTATGGTTGCCATTGACTGTAGAGCCATATTTGCCGTAATATGACTGATGTACGACAATAGTGCAGCGTAAAACTGTAGGACTGTATTTGTTCCATCCACAAGGTGGCAATAGTGCCTTGGTTTTCAAAGTGTGGGACAGGCCCCACTAGTGTGAAAGTGACATGGCATGTTGGGTGAGATGCCATTTAGCTGAGGATAGTTGAATGAAGTCAGCAACGCACTCGAACAAAAGTCTACTAGAGTCACATGATTCGTTTATACTAGTAAAAGTACTTATGTATCAACGGGTATTCACTGGCCTAGTGATATGAATATGTTCAGCTGACTGCTCTAATTGCAACAGAGGTATTAGGCCAATTAGTACTGCATGCTTACATGTATACTGTATATATGCATTTCAGGCTGTCATGACAGACATGTTAATATTAATGTAATCACACTGCTCAAGCATTTACCTGCTTTTTAGACAATCACAAGCTTATCCATCCTATATCCAAGGTTTGAAGGATGCAGTTGTCAATGTACCTCATGCCGTAACTCTCAACTGCTGTCCGATAAAACATGTCCAAGACGGATGCATTTCAGCCTATGCCGTCCTCAACGCTAATTAGTTAAGAGTTAAAGCTTGAGAATGCGTTTACTTTCTTAACATTCAGTATTCCCTTTGTTTCACACACCCAAACCCTCTTTTTATGGTATCATGTGAATGATTTCACCAAATTTGACCATTTGCTACTTTTGGGTGTTGAACTACTTGTACAAATTTACAACAAATGTTGCATAATCATTCACATAGATATACCAAGACACTTTATTTGCATTACTAACCTGACAAAACCATTTTCTAAAAACATTTACTGTAACTGTAAAAAGGCTAGCTTACCAGACACTGAATGTTGGTTGCTTGTAATGTTTTATACATTCCGTTTGCATAGGTTATATTCAGGGTGTACTGCACTGACTCATGATAAGAAAATATGCAGCACACCACAAGGCTACCTGCTTTTCTGAAATGATTCTCACCCATTTGCAAATAACAAAATATTTCAACTAACTATAAATTAACTACAAGGACTTAGACATTGTACACACAAATATTAATACAAATTCATATTTTCTTTATCATTCAAAATTGTCCTTTTTCCTACCTTTGCAGAGGACCCTTGGATGCTGGGCTTTAAGGTTAACTGTCAACTTCTTCAGTGATTCTCAATTCAGTTGGGTCTTCAATCCAACTTGAAAGAATAAGGATATCACCACTCTTGCGTCAATGTTGGATACTGAACGCAATGGAGGTAATAATCCATAGGCTATCATTCACTTCTCTTTTAGTCATTTTTGTTTGAATTTGAATGCACTGTCACATTTTTGTCACACCATGTGTGAAAGAGCAAGGTGTGCATAAAATCTCTAACGCAACGATTAACGATAAACGATAAAACATTTAGCTCTCTCTCTGATGCGATGACTGATGCGAGTCTCGTAATGTCACCTCAGTTGTAGGTTTCGCCAGGAGCTTGATTTCCTTCGTGGAGGAGGAGACTGGGAGGAGCCCAGTCTGAGCTGCAGGTGAACATTTTTAAAAGCCGTCATAAATTATACAGTTCTCGGAATCATTTGTGATGTTTTGTTTTATTATGTTAGAAATCTAGCATTTGTTTTATACTTCAGCTGTTTGCAGTTGCCTGGTTATGTTTGGCAAACATCTTAACTTTAATTGAACTCAGGGCTCTATAAATTATCAATTGACCGTTCACCAGATGTATTGGAAGTGTGGGTTAAAATTAATTTTATAGGGTAAGAGAGAAAATTACTTTCCAATTTGGCTAATGAATAAATAATTTCAATTGTGCAATATATCCCGCAGCCAAAGCCAAATTGCCCTATCATTTTTGGAGGTACAAGTTAACAATGCACATCAGACAAAAGTATTGCCCTAAAAATGTGTCATGATCCTTATGAATGGTGTTCAATGTTAATACTAGCTCCTGAATAGGGTTGCCAACTGTTCCTTAAAATACGGATTTGTTCCGTATTTCAGTGAGAAATTAGCCTAGACTCTAGACGTACCCCTAGTGGTAGCAAATTTGAATTTGCACAGAGGTACGTCTAGAGGCCACTGATAGAAACCCGTTTTAGCCTTCCTCTGGAGGCGGATAACCAATCACAGCGCGGTATGTGTACAGGAAATCGTAAGGCGGGCTTTGTACGATGACGACAGCCCTGCTCAAACCAGAGCAGAATCGTCTTTGGCTTTAGTTTTGGACGAATTGCACTTGTCATTTTCTTTGAAAGTGAAACAAGAAAGTGCACTGAAGTTTTTCGTTCTGAAAAAGATGTCTTTGCCGTGTTACCGACGGGCTACGGGAAAAGTTTGATATACCAGCTGGTACCACTGGCCGGAACGCTAGCCTATTACGTGGAGAGGCAGTTTGAAAGACATGCGCAATCACCCGCCCCTCCGTTGAGGTACAGTCTATCAGTGGTCTTCAGACTATACATTCTTATGATATAGTCTGACCTGTCAGAGCTAGTGAGAAATGAAAGCTTTAACGAAAGTTCTCCTAGGAAGACTCAGATGTGTCATCACTCATTACTTGACCAATCATTTGTGCTTGTCCGTTTTATAATGACCTGTCTTAACATACCTGCTCTTGCTGTCTATAGGCGCAGCACTTCCGCAATCCCCACCTCCCTCCCCACCAGCGCCAGTTGGGTCCCTGTTCTCCGGTCCAGGGGGCTCTGCCCCTGCCAGCGTACTCACGCAGGATCTGCGGTGTCCAGTCTTTCCTCTCCAGGACCATGGACGGGGCCCACGCCAAGGACGTTATTATTTCGCTGTTCTTATTTCGATTAAAACGTTCGAGCTCGAAACTCTCTCCGAGTCTTTCATGGAGAAATGACATGTTCCTTATTTAATTGAAGTCATATGGAACGCAGTTTGTTCCGTATTTTTGAGGCTCAGGGAGAAATAAATGTAGTGTCAGAGAGATAAGTAGGCCTACTATGAAGTTGCTATGAATATTTTGCTGCCTTATTTTGACATGAGAAATGTAATGGTTGAAGGAAAACTGCTTTTGCCATCTTTCTGGTTGTCTGTCCAGTCATTTAAACCCCCATAGATTGCGCATGAAGCTGTAGCAGGCGGGCATATAGTGTAGAATGAAAGCTTAGTTTTTTTTTGTTTCTTTGTTTCTTTGTTTTTTTGCAGACCTTGAACCTACTGCCTATGTATGTTTTCAATGGGCTGGTATTAGCCCACCTCTATAGACAGTAGCCTAACTAACTACATCATTTGACGAACCCTGCGAAAACGAGTTCAAAGAAGTATGGAGAGTGCTCCGTCTGTGTGTGCGCTCGCTCACGCCCTGCACTTCTCTGACAAGCAATAGCTTGGACCGAAACATAACTGATACTTTTATCAGATTCAAACGTTTTTAACAGGTCCACCTTCATTTGGTTAAATTGCAGAATTTAAAGTAGCAGAATCTAAATGAAAGCAACACTACCAATTTTCTGTTATTAATTGCTTATTTATTTACCACGTTATCACATGTTTGTTCTTACATTGTATACAAGACCAGCGTCTTCGTCATGAACGTAAACATGCTGGTTTATAAGCTTCCTGCCTTGCAAGACTAAAAAGAGCTGTTAAGATAGGGTGACCAGACGTCTCCGATCTCCGGGGACAGACCCCGATTTTGATTACCTGTCCCCGCCTGCACCTTTCGCCAAAAATGTCCCCGATTTTGACCGAGGTGACAAACTCTCCCTCGACATCAATATTTGTGATTGACTATGCTCTCCTCTCCCATAACCTAAATTTTCGCGCATTTTACGCACGTGATGTGACCGCGGGGCTTGTATTTAATTCCAGCGCATTCCAGTAGGCCTACTTTTCGAGTTTTCCTGCTGACAAACGGACAAACAGACAAACCAACACGACTGAAAACATAACCTCCTTGGCGGAGGTAATAATAATAATAATAACTAGAAAAGCACTCGAAGAGCGCAGACCTCCGCCAAGGCAATGTGGTCACAAACACAATATACATTCCAGATCATGTTCAAACAGACAGACAGACAGACAAACCAACGACCGAAAACATAACCCCCTTGGCGGGGTAATTAAATGCCTATTTGTTATTCTGTTGATATTGTATCAAAGATGGTAGGTATATGACATCTGTCCAAAATGGCAGCAGTAGATACATTATTGCAATAATCTTGGGTTAGCCTATCCCATTTTTGGAACAGGCATACAGATAGGCTATGTGCAGACAGGTGGGTCCCACATTTAAAATGGTTAAAAGGCCTGTATGCTACCACTTCCTATACAACTCTTGACAGACCCTAGAATGGCTTAGCATACAGATTACACAATGCAATGCATCATCCAGATGCCTCAGTCTGTCTGAAATTTTGTGGGGAAGTTCCTGTCTTTTATTTACACCAAAGGGCCTTAGCCAAATAGTTACCTCTGCTAAAGAGGTTATGTCTGTCTGTCTGTCTGTTTGTTTGTCTGTTTGTCAGCAGGATAACTCGAAAAGTACTGCACGGATTTTTGAGGCTCAGGGAGAAATAGGATCAGAGAGATAAGTACAATGAAGTTGCTATGAATATTTTGCTGCATTATTTTGAGATGAGAAATGTAATGGTTGACGGAAAACTGCTTTTGCCATCCTTCTGGTTGTCCGTCACGTCATTTAAACCTCCTTCCTTATTTTGATTTCGGAAAGTTGGCAACCCTACTCCTGATTGACCTGCAGTCATGGCATTACATTTAGGTAGCCTACATATGCAACAAGATTGGTATCCTGTAGACTACAGCTCAAACCTGACATTCATCACATGGTAAAATAAGCACAAGAGCACACATTGTTTTAATTGCATTCAAGCAAACAGCTTTTTCCAATTTTGGGTTGATTAAGTCATAAAAAAATAATGTGCCTTTCATAGCAGCATGCAGGACACTTGTACTTGTGGCTTAAATTGCGTGTAACCTGGCCTGCTCATGCCTTCCTACGCAATTATCAACCATCTCCCTTCAGTGCTATGTTTGACATTTGTCCCATTGAGCTTGGTTGCTCAGAAGGCATCGCAAATTTAATCGCCTGTGACGTCTACGAGAAAAGAAGGCAGACTATCTATAACCTGATTTTGACTACATACTTTTTTTTTCCTTAAGAGATTATCCAACAGAACACTGACTACATTGTTTTCCATATTGCAAAATGTCACACCTGCCCCTAAAGGAAATATCCACAGTGAATCATGTCGGAATAGATAAGTCTGATGTGAAATCAAAGATGAAAACATAGTTGCTAGCCAACACTGATTGTTCTGGTCGTTTAGTGTTGTCTTCAACACAACCTTGCTGTGAGGACTGGACTGCAATACCGCTCTTGACCATCAGGGGTCCCCAGTCTGTCTCAGTCTGCTTACCTTGTCACTTGCTACCTGCGTCTTAATGTAATTATCATGTTCACCTGTTCACATTTGTGTTCCTATTTGAACCTCCTGAGTTTCTGTGTCTGTACTCAGTCTTTGATGTTGCCCAGTGGACCAAGCTCTGTGAGTTCTCAAGTTGTATCCTCTGTGAGTTTTTTGTGACATTTAAATTGACTTTTGGACCTGTTTTGGTTTTTCTGACTTTTTAGTTTTTTGCCTGTACTTTTGGATTTTTGACCTCTGTGAACTTAAGCCTGCTCTGGATTTTTTGCCTGTCTGTCTTGAAAGCCTTGGGCACAAGTAAAGAACCTTTTGAATCTAGTCACTCTCTCAAGCCTGTTTGTGTCTCTGCATCTGAGTCTCTTCACTGCCCCAGTTGCCAAGTGGTTAAGCCTCCAGCCTGCTACGCCGGGTCTCCATGTATGTTCGTTCCCCAGGCAATCCTGACAGAAAGACTGAGCCAAAATGGAAGACTCAGCGGAGACACAGGAAACCACAATGCCACCTACCATTGAGCAAGTATGTGCTCCTGTGGTCAGTCATGATGCAACTGTTGCCCAACATAAGTCACGTTTAAAAAGCCATAACGAAGCTTACAATCGCCATGAGTAAGTACTGCAAGATCTCCAACACAATGCCAGTGCCCTCCTGACTCGCCCACCACCTTCACCTGATCCGGTTCCCACTCAGCTGCGCACCACGGTGAGCCCAGACTCCCTGCCACTGAGAGGTATGATGGGAACCCCAAGGACTGCCGGGGGTTCTTGACCCAGTGTTCCCTAACCTTTTTCCAATTTTGGGTTGATTAAGTCATAAAAAAATAATGTGCCTTTCATAGCAGCATGCAGGACACTTGTACTTGTGGCTTAAATTGCGTGTAACCTGGCCTGCTCATGCCTTCCTACGCAATTATCAACCATCTCCCTTCAGTGCTATGTTTGACATTTGTCCCATTGAGCTTGGTTGCTCAGAAGGCATCGCAAATTTAATCGCCTGTGACGTCTACAAGAAAAAGAAGGCAGACTATCTACCCCGCCTATAACCTGATTTTGACTACATACTTTTTTTTCCTTAAGAGATTATCCAACAGAACACTGACTACATTGTTTTCCATATTGCAAAATGTCACACCTGCCCCTAAAGGAAATATCCACAGTGAATCATGTCGGAATAGATAAGTCTGATGTGAAATCAAAACATAGTTGCTAGCCAACACTGATTGTTCTGGGGTGCGTTTCCCGTACAACGATGAATGTTAGCATTCTACCATCAAAGTACGATGTTCGTGGGAACTAGGTAGGTGCTCAGCTATGGGTGTTTCCCAAAAAACGCCTACCAACATGGTAGACTACTATGTAAGTTTCTACCATGTTGGTATGTACCACCATAGTTCCTACGGCTACGACCATGTTTGCAGATGTTTTCGGAAGTGTTCGGAGACAATTCGGGCGCATTCGCGGTAGGAAGCATGCCAGTCCCGTTTATACATTTATGTTGATATAGTCAGTTAATAACGGCGGTTACATGAACCTGTGATCAATAAGATTCAATCAAGTCATATGCCAAAAGTGGTGTAGTTTATCTTCACCTTCGAGTGAAAATAATACAAAATACAAGAAATAATAACGACAGGAAATTATATTGGCAAGTAGTGTAATTAGATGTGAGGAACTTTCCTGCAGGCTACGTGCAGCAGGTGGCCTAGTGGGTTAAGCGCACAGCTTTGACTCACATTCATTAGAGCAGTCGAAGGTTCAATGCCAGGTGATTGTAACATAATATCTTCTTACTCTGTGTCTAAATTATTATATTTAAAACAATACAAGACAAATAAACTGAAATTATTATCCATTTGCTTGGGCATATTTTACGCATTAGTGCCTATAACAATTCGCCTGTCCCCGCTTGTTCCATGTAATATTATCTTTGAATTTGAACGTCTACCGATTGATAACACTCACATTAACAACGAAACCATCTAATTTCCTAATTGAATAGGCCTGCCAGTACACCTGTTATCACCAATAATCACCACCTGGAAACTTTCTCCAAATCAAAATTCTTCCTAAATAATAAAGGAGAGGACAACAGAAACAGATCCTACACAAGTTAACTGAGGTGGTTTTGAACTCGCAGAAATCACCATTGTAAGCCTCAAAGGCGCACTGGCTTATCCATTTACGCCACCAGTTATCTCAATTCGCTTTTCATCTCTTGCCTAATTTAAATCATGAAAATACTCAAGGAGACTAACGTGGCCTATAATATTAATAATTAACAGGAAATCACATTGTCAGTATATAACCAAGTCTTACTCATCATTGAAGTGTTTTTAATCAACAATTTCGTTGTCTCCAAATTTACCCAACTATGGGATGTTCAACGCCCTCTGTTGACTACGGTGTTGTAGTAAGATACTAACTTGTTATGGGAGGAGAAGAGCTCTCGTAGGTACGGATCAAGTTACGATGTTGTTTACGATATAGCGCAGGAACCATGATTTCGAGAAACAAGGACATAGTAGCTACGTACATCTTAACATGGAGGTTTCACCTCCATAGTATGGACGAGCATTTTGGGGAACACCTCTCTCGTTGTTTCATGGTTCCCACGATGTTGGTAAGCCCCAGTTAGCCCGTAAATAGCTCGTAAATGTTTGGGAGACGCACCCCTGGTCGTTTAGTGTTGTCTTCAACACAACCTTGCTGTGAGGACTGGACTGCAATACCGCTCTTGACCATCAGGGGTCCCCAGTCTGTCTCAGTCTGCTTACCTTGTCACTTGCTACCTGCGTCTTAATGTAATTATCATGTTCACCTGTTCACATTTGTGTTCCTATTTGAACCTCCTGAGTTTCTGTGTCTGTGCTCAGTCTTTGATGTTGCCCAGTGGACCAAGCTCTGTGAGTTCTCAAGCTGTATCCTCTGTGAGTTTTTTGTGACATTTAAGTTGACTTTTGGACCTGTTTTGGTTTTTCTGACTTCTTAGTTTCTTGCCTGTACTTTTGGATTTTTGACCTCTGTGAACTTAAGCCTGCTCTGGATTTTTTGCCTGTCTGTCTTGAAAGCCTTGGGCACAAGTAAAGAACCTTTTGAATCTAGTCACTCTCTCAAGCCTGTTTGTGTCTCTGCATCTGAGTCTCTTCACTGCCCCAGTTGCCAAGTGGTTAAGCCTCCAGCCTGCTACGCCGGGTCTCCATGTATGTTCGTTCCCCAGGCAATCCTGACAGAAAGACTGAGCCAAAATGGAAGACTCAGCGGAGACACAGGAAACCACAATGCCACCTACCATTGAGCAAGTATGTGCTCCTGTGGTCAGTCATGATGCAACTGTTGCCCGACATAAGTCATGTTTGAAAAGCCATAACGAAGCTTACAATCGCCATGAGTAAGTACTGCAAGATCTCCAACACAATGCCAGTGCCCTCCTGACTCGCCCACCACCTTCACCTGATCCGGTTCCCACTCAGCTGCGCACCACGGTGAGCCCAGACTCCCTGCCACTGAGAGGTATGATGGGAACCCCAAGGACTGCCGGGGGTTCTTGACCCAGTGTTCCCTAACCTTTGAGCTTCAACCTTCCTTCTTTCCCACTGATCGCTCACGCATAGCCTACATAATCACTCTCCTGGCTGGGAAAGCCAGAGCATGGGCCACTGCCATCTGGGAGAACCAGGGTCTGGCCTGCATTGACTACAAGATCTTTACCGAAGAGATGCGCAGGGTATCATAGAGAGGATGTCCAAGGCACTCTTCCAAAAGGGTTAAAAAGCTTTATTAAATGGCTAGATCACATTTGATTCTTTAAAAAACATGCCAACATGTTTCGGCCATAAGGCCTTCATCAGGGCAGTCAATCACAGACGCGTCACTGGCGCAGGTAAAAATCAGCTGTTGAACAGGTAGGCGGTGTCTCGTAGTGACGCACCACCTATTTTTAGGTCACAAACAAACACATACATTAATATCAAAAACTATCAGAGAAATATAGCACCACCAACCATTCTGAATTATCCTAATTAGTACAAATACACCACGCATAATAAATATCAAACTACAGAAATGCCATCATTTCAATTGAATCATTTAGGCCCGGGGCTGACATCGCATTTAGTTTATGGATCCACCTATTTTCCTTTTGATTTAAAGTTTTTTGTCTATCCCCTCTCCGCGGTGTAACCGGCACACAGTCTATACCCATCGCACTAAAAGTAGCAATTTTGTTCTCGTGGAGTTCAACAAAATGTTTCGTCATGGCATAATCACAGTTGCCCGTTCGTGCGGCATACCGATGTTCCGCCAGGCGGTCCTGAAAACGCCTCTTAGTGCGCCCCACATAAAAGGCATCACATAGATGTAACAGGTGGCTGTTACCATGTTTCAGATTTTTGACATCTAGAAACCCCCGTAGCTTTAGTCAGCTTTGCCACGCCCCTCAGCTAACGCTGGAGGGGGCGGTTCATTCATTTAGCTTAATGCCGCTAGCTATAAGATGCTATGCCCAAGTAACACTCATGGGAATCTCGCTGACTACAACTGTGTACTGACACTGTGCCCATGAAGGTATGTTGTATTCTTATCACTACTGTGTAGTTGAGTAAGTGGAGCCAAACTAATTGTTGCCATTTCCAACAGGCTCTTCACGAGCATGACATAGGCTTCCTGGTAGGATGTGTGCTACTTCCCTACCAAAGGTAAACTTTATGATTGAACTTTGTTTTAATGTGTATTTAGTAGTGCTGTTGGTGTGCAGTCCGGGGCTTTAGTGTAGCGCCCAAGTATGTCAATGTTGTTTTAGTAACATGTAAAACTGTCTTTCATGTAAAGCTGGCTCCCATGGTTGAATTTGCTGCGCCACATTCTTTCATGTGTGTCACTGTCGGAACGCAGGTAACATAAAGATGTTCTGTTGTCATTTTAAGCAGTCTTTCTATTGCTTTTGAGTTTACTGCATATATTAATCATGGTGGCTTGTTCTTGCAGAACTTGCCACTGCTGCTTTGCCTCCTGTTAATTTTGTGTTAACATTTGCCTTCTTTATTTTGCTTTAGTTCGTTTGTTTAGTTTGTTTTGTTTTGTCCTTTGGTTTTCTTCGTCATCCAACGCTCTAGCTTTACGGCAAGGCTTCTTGGGAGGGTATAGTGGCTGCCTGGACTAATTGTATCTGGCTGTAATTATTAATGGTAGCATTGCCTAAGGCCTTAACCTGTTCTCTCTCTCTCCTGGCTAGACAGAGTATCACGGCTATCCGCGGGGCGTGTCACTGGAACCGAGTCTTCGCGCACCTCACACCTAGTTTGTAGTGGTAACTAGGGTTGGGACATGATTTTCGAATATTCGAAAATCGACAGTGCGTTCGAATATCGAATAGTTAAATCGAATACTGTTTCAGCCATATCATCATAAAAATAACAAAAAACGTTTTGAAAAAGACGTTTCCTAACCAATGTTTCATGCAACGCGCAATTTAGCCTGAAGGTGCCGCTAACAATAAACCTACCTGTAGCCTACAGCGGTAGTAGCAGTCCTATACAATAACAGGCGGCCAAGGAACAGAAATACCCCCGTTTGGCAAAGTTAGCGAGAGCTTGCTTGAGTGTGCCTGCGACGTCAGTGCCATCGGAGCGAGTAGCCTATTCTCCGCAGCTGGATTAATTGTCAATAGACTGCGCAACCGCCTCCATCCTGAGCATGTGGACATGTTATTTTTTTAAACAAAAATTTGCTGTTCAATTGTTGTCATTATAATTCCAGCCTATTAGGCTACTGGTAAATATTGTAGCCGTCCAGGCAGTTCATTCAGGCCGTTTCAGTTGCGCAAAGAAGGAAGCCGTTTATTTTCTGAACTTTGATTTAAGATAGAAATATGTTGTACAGAAAATCAAAGTCTAATTAAAAAGTAGGCATACTATGATCATAAGGCTAAAAACCTTTTTGTAAGCACTTATGTAGCCTACGTTAAGCAACGTGTTTGATAAAGTAGATACTTTGAATGGTTACGATGCCTCTTCATTTTCTCTATTATATCGTGTGTGTGCATGCGGTGGGCGGGGCGGGGGGGGGGGGGGGATATCGATTTTCGAATAATATTCGAATACTTGTCATCGATTTTCGAATAGTGTTTTTACCCAAAATTCCCAACCCTAGTGGTAACATGCACCCCACCATTTGCAGTGATCACCTTTTGTAGTGTTAATGCCCATTAGTGTATGTTTGCGTGTACGTGTTTGTGTGTGTGAACAGGCACCTGAACCATGAGCACCGGATGTGTGCGTGTGTTTGTCGCTCGTCTGCCAGGGCAGGTAATCCCAATATTGCTGTTTTACTATTCTGTGCCATATTAACTTGCTGTATCTGTGGTGGCAGCCACTATTCTCCCCACCATGCCTTTATTAGTCTGTCCTCTAGCCCATTACGACCACACCATTTCTCTCCCTTTATTTATTAATAAATATGTATTTGTTTTGGAATATCACGCCTCTGTCTCTTACTAACTTACCTGTGTGTAGGAACCCACTTGTGCAAAGTTAGGTGTTCTAGATAAAACCTAGTGTAAAGCATATCTTGGGGTGAAAGGCCCCTCGTGGCGTAGTCGCAAACCTAAACTGCCAAGACCCTTACCACTTCACTTGGTTACATAGAGACCATTCCAAAATATATATAACATGTGTGCTCTTACAATTTATAAAGTGATTCGTTGCATACGTACGAAGGCTAACGGGGTGGGTAAACCCTTTAGTCTTAGAGACTATATCGCACATGTTACAGTGTCCGCATTTAAAAGTGCCATTAGGCACCTTTGGTAACCTGGTGTTTTTTTCTTTAGCCGGCGTATAGCTCCTCACCAATCGATCACTTATTGTAGGGGCTCTTCTAAGCGAAAAAATAGGCCGCTCGTCAAAAATATTCTCCAAAGATGTATCACATTTCAGTAAATCCCAATTTCTCTTTATCACATTGACAATTGAGGGTGCGTCCGTGCTGTAGCGCGTCGAAAAGAAAACCCTATCTTGTTTCGCAGGTGTGGGTTTTCTAGTCAGTAAAGTGTTACGTTCGATAGAGCTAGCTCTCTCCAGGGCTGTATTTAATATTTTTGGAGAGTAGCCACGTTGCACGAAACGACCATACATTTCTTTACTTTTTATTTAAAAGTCGCGCGTATCATCACAAATGCGCTGCAGCCTTTGAAACTGCCCAAAGGGGATGTTCTTAATTAATGAAGGGGGATGAAAACTTCTTGCGTGTAAAACCATATTCTTATGTGCCTCTTTCCTAAAGATAGTAGAATGTAAATAGTCATTAGTATCCT
>JAODXP020000079.1:114380-141793 GCA_027497455.2 Sardinella longiceps | reverse complement strand
TTCCAGGCATTTAAGAATGATTTTTGTGACTTTTATTTTATGTAAAAAGGAAACTGTCCTTTATTTTGACCTTAGAGTGCCTTAGAACAGGAAACAGGAAGTAGGAAGTTAGAAGAAACCTAGAAATGTTTGGATCAACAGCATGGTGAATGTGCTCGTGGATATGCTAGTTCATTTAACCCCCCAGCAGAGGCATCACTTGTAAGTTACTATGTGTCTTAGTTAAATTCATGAATGTGAGGAATTCATAAGTTAGTTGTGTGATTAAAAACGAAGTAAAATGCTAGGAAATGGATCAAACTTTTGGTAAATGTTAGCTCTAAGCTAGGCAAAGCATTTGAAGATAATTAGCATACAGTAGCCTGTTACTGAAGCCTAGTAGCCTATTGTAGCTCTGTATGGAAAGCTAACAAGCTAATTGTTTTCTTTTATGTTTTATTTCTAGTTTCACTTTTTCTGTTTTCCATTTTTCAATTCAACTGTGACATCTACGAGAAGAATTGCTAATAAAGGAAGGAAAAGTTTAACTCGCTGTCTAGCCGAAGTTCTTACACTTTAGCGAGGACGGTACAGTGAAAAAGTGTAATACAGCTGGAGTTAAATAAGAAGAATGGAACAAGAAAACACTGATAATGCGTCCGTACACTCGAAAAAGACAAAGACGTCAATCTCCTCAACATCGAGTGCAGCTGTCAGAGCACGCGCTGTTGCAGAGGCTGCAAGGGCACGAGCTGCATTTGCAGAGAAGGAAGCTAAGCTAAAGGTAGAAAAGGCTGCTAAAGAAGCAGAGCTACAATTGGGCAAAGCGAAGCTAGAAGCTGAATTAGGTGCTCTCGCACTTCAGAGAGAGGCAGCCGCAGCTATTGCGCAGGCAGAAGCATTAGAGGCAGCTGAAGAACAAGAGAATGCAGTTAAGTCTGGTTCATCTTCACATGAAGGCCTGCAGAAGGAAATAGTTAAACGCACAAATGAATATGTAGCAGCACAAGCTGAAAATCATCCAGCAAGGATTCCAGAGTCAGTCCATGCCACATTAACTGAAGCAGCCAGGTCTGAAGAGACTTATGTGACATGGAACCCTACACCAGAGCTGGGCCCAAACATGGATGGAGACCCTGAAAAGGTTGACACACCCTATCAACCATCCGGCCCCAGCAAGCCATCGAGTATGATGGTACGCAATACTGGAAGACACACACGTCCAAATCAAGCCAGTGGACATGCTAAGCCCAAGAAAATCAGTTTCCCTCAGAATCCAGCATTAAGTGTATCAGCGCCATCATACGTCCCTATGTATGCTCCATCTAGCTCAAACGCAGCACCAGAGACGGAACACCTGGCACGTTACCTGGCTCGCCGCGATCTAGTGAGTACTAGCCTCTACCAATTTGATGACAAACCGGAAAATTATATGGCATGGCAGTCATCATTCAGCAATGCCACCTCAGGCTTGGGACTCACACACACTGAAATGTTGGATCTGCTGATTAAGTGGCTCGGTCCAGAGTCTGTCAAGCACATTAAGAGGATTCGCTCTGTACATGTAGGACACCCAGAGGTAGCACTACAAAAGGCCTGGGAGCGCCTCACACAGTGTTACGCCGCACCAGAGGTCGTGGAGAAGTCTCTGTTCAAAAGATTGGATGAATTTCCAAAAATATCAGCAAAGGACTACGGTAAGTTGAGGGACCTAGGCGACCTTCTCATGGAACTCCAGGGTGCTAGAGAAGAAGGTTACCTCACAGGACTGATGTATCTGGATACAGCCAGAGGAATAGGGCCCATTGTTGAGAAACTTCCTTACGGGCTTCAGGAGAAATGGCTCGCAGTTGGCTCAAGGTTCAAGGAAGAAAACAACGGCTACTTCCCTCCTTTTGACTACTTTGCCGACTTCATCTGCCACGAAGCGCGAAGAAGGAACGATCCTAGCTTTATTCTCCCAGCTAGCAACAATAGCAATTTAAAAGCAGACAAAGGAGCTACACGAAGCTATGGAACTAAGATATCTGTTAACAAGACAGATATTTCTTCAGGCAAAGATCCACCTGCCGATTCAACTGAGAAAAAGGCTGATGGGCCAGAGAAAAATTGTCCCATTCACAACAAGCCTCATGCGCTGAGGAAATGCAGAGCATTTAGAGGGATGACTCTTGAAGAAAGGAAGAGCATTCTCAGGGACAACGGTATGTGTTTCAAATGCTGCACATACAACAATCATCTTGCAAAAGATTGTAAGGTAATGGTGAAATGCACTGAGTGTGACAGCGACCGCCATCAAGCTGCTATGCACCCAGGGCCTCCACCTCAAGTCTCTCAAGTCTCAAAGGGCCTCCACCACCATCAGATAACGGCGGGGAGGAAAAGGAACAAGCTGTTGACAGCACAGTCGTCAGCTCTAGCTGCACACAGGTTTGTGGATTAGGCCGAACAGCAAGATCCTGCGCGAAGATCTGTCTGGTTCGAGTATATCCTCAAGGTCAACGTGAGAAGGCAACCAACATGTATGTTATTTTGGACGATCAAAGTAATTGTTCGTTGGTTCGATCTGATTTCTTTGAGCTTTTTAACATCAACGGCCAATCATTCCCTTACTCACTCAAGACCTGTGCTGGACTGGTTGAGACGTCAGGCCGGAGGACAGAGGGGTTCCAGGTTGAGTCTCTTGATGGAAGCACCAGCCTGCCACTTCCACCTCTAATTGAGTGTAATGAGATACTCAATGACCGCACGGAAATACCAACACCTGACGCCGCCCGTCACCATCCACACCTGAGAAGTGTAGCGCCACACATACCAGAACTTGACCCAAAGGCGGAGATACTTATCTTGCTTGGAAGAGATATCGTGAGAGTCCATAAAGTCTGGAAGCAAGTGAGCGGACCTCCAGATGCTCCCTTCGCACAGAAGTTGGACCTTGGATGGGTTCTTGTCGGGGATGTGTGTTTAGGGAAAGCACATAAACCAGTCGTTGGCACATTCAAGACCAATGTGCTGGAGAATGGCCGTCCCTCTATTCTCACACCCTGCGAAGGCTCCATAAAGTTGACCCAGACTGTGTCTCATGGCGGGGAGCACCGGCGTACGTCTACCAAACCATCATTGGATGCCCTCGGACAGAAGGTGTTCAACGAGACGGATTACGACAACAAACCTGCTCCATCCATTGAGGACACAATCTTCCTGGAAATCATGGATCGAGAAGTGTACAGAGACAAGTCAAACAATTGGGTTGCTCCGTTACCCTTCAGACTTCCTCGGAGACGTCTATGCAACAACCGTGAGCAAATACTCACTCGCTTTGCATCTTTGGAGAAAACATTACAGAGGAAAGCAGGCATGAGAGACCAGTTCCTGGAATTCATGAAGAAAATATTCGACAACAAACACGCAGAAGTGGCTCCGCCACTGGAAGAAAATGAAGAGTGTTGGTATTTGCCAACCTTCGGAGTCTACCACCCGCAAAAGCCTGGAAACATTCGCGTGGTGTTTGACTCAAGCGCAAAGTATTCAGGAACATCACTGAACGACGTTCTTCTCACAGGACCGGACCTCAATAATTCACTCATTGGAGTGCTGATTCGCTTTCGGAAGGAACAAGTAGCAGTGATGGCCGACATACAGCAGATGTTCCACTGCTTCCTTGTTCGCGGAGACCATCGGAACTACCTGCGGTTCTTGTGGTACAGGGACAACGACATGTCCAAGGACATCATCGACTACAGGATGAGAGTCCACGTTTTCGGCAATAGTCCGTCCCCATCTGTGGCCATCTATGGACTCAGGAGAGCCATCCATGAGGGAGCACACAGGCATGGAGCGGATACAGTCCAATTCGTGGAACGTCATTTTTATGTAGATGACGGCCTTATTAGTGTACCTACAGATGCCGAAGCCATCAGCCTCTTGCAAAGAACACAGGCCTCCCTGAGTGAATCAAATCTGAGGTTGCACAAGTTCGCTTCAAATAGTGAAGGAGTCCTACAGGCATTCACACCAGAAGACAGAGCAGTCTTGAAAGACCTTGACTTCAGTGGTGAAGCTACGGCTGTTCAACGGAGCTTGGGACTATTGTGGGAGACCACAACGGACACCTTCACATTTGCTGTTTCACAAGACAAGAAGGCCTTCACTCGCAGAGGAGTGTTATCTACAGTGAACAGCATCTTTGATCCGCTAGGCATGGTCGCACCAGTGACCATTGAAGGCAAAAGTCTTTTAAGGGAACTCAGTGTCGACAAGAGTGACTGGGATGCACCGCTTCCAGAACAAAAGCTGAAACAATGGGAATCATGGCGAGAGTCATTGCATGATTTGAGCAAACTGCACATTCCACGTGCATACACGGCAACATCGCTCTCCAAGGCTGAGCACACAGAGTTATGTGTGTTCTCCGATGCAAGCACCAAGGCCATCGGTGCAGTGGCGTATCTGAAGACCACACAAGCTGATGGACAAATTCAAGTTGGATTCATCTTAGGAAAGGCTAAGCTGGCTCCACAGTCTGAACCAACCATCCCCCGGCTAGAGCTGTGTGCCGCAGTATTAGCCGTGGAAGTCGCTGAACTCATACAAGATGAGCTGGACATGAAGCTGGATGCGATCAAGTTCTATTGTGACAGCAAGGTAGTGCTGGGATATATTCACAATCAGACCAAGCGCTTCTACGTCTATGTTCACAACCGAGTTCGTCGAATACGTCAATTCACAACGCCTGACCAGTGGTACTATGTCAGTACGGAAGACAACCCCGCTGACCACGCATCCAGGGCAGTTCCTGCTTCCCAACTGGCACAGACAACATGGTTCAGGGGACCTGATTTTCTGTACAATTCAAGTCCACCCGATGAAGACTCAAGAGAAACATTTGAACTGGTAAACCCGGAATCAGATGTCGAGATACGCCGTGAAGTGAGTAGCCTTCAGACACAGAGACAAAACAGAGGCCTTAATGGCGCACGGTTCCAGCGATTCTCATCAATGCGCTCTCTCACTAGGGCTATTGCTCTACTCATCCACATTGCCAGATCTTACAAAAACAGGTCTAGTCAGTGCAAAGGATGGCACTACTGCAACCTTCCACGCTCTCCTGATGAGTGGTCTCAAGCCAGACATGTCATCATCAGAACAGCTCAAGAGGATGTTTACTCAAAGGAATTCACAACTCTTGGACTCGGACAAGCTGTTACCAAAGACAGCTCTCTCCAGAGTCTCAGACCTGTTCTTGAAGGAGATTTGATTCATGTGGGTGGCAGACTGAAACATGCTGACTTGAGCAGTCCGGAAAAGAACCCCATCATCTTGCCCAAGGACAGTCATGTCTCCTTACTGTTAGTCCGACAGTGTCATGAAGATGTTAAGCATCAAGGGCGTCATTTCACCGAAGGGGCCCTGAGAGCTGCAGGCCTGTGGGTCATAGGTGGAAAACGACTTATCGCCTCAGTCTTGCACAAGTGTGTTGTGTGCCGGAAGTTACGCCGCAGAACAGAGGAACAACTTATGGCCGACTTACCTCCAGAACGACTACACACATGCCCACCCTTCACCTATGTTGGAGTGGACGTGTTCGGACCTTGGTCAGTCATCTCAAGACGCACCCGAGGCGGACAGGCCCAAAGTAAGAGATGGGCGATGCTCTTCTGTTGCATGAGCTCCCGAGCTGTGCATATTGAGATCATTGATTCCTTGGATACCTCCAGTTGCATCAATGCGCTCAGGCGATTCTTCGCAATAAGAGGACCTGCAAAACAAATAAGATCAGACTGCGGAACAAACTTTGTTGCTGCCGCAAAGGAACTGGGACTCAGCCAAGACCAATTCGACTCTTCAGTCCAGCGATTCTTGAGCCAGCGAGAGTGCTCATGGGTGTTCAACCCACCCCACTCATCGCATATGGGAGGGTCGTGGGAACGTTTAATTGGCCTCTCAAGACGCATTCTAGATGCAATCTTGCTGCAGGAGAACATCCAGCTCACTCATGACGTCCTGAGCACACTCATGGCAGAGGTGGCTGCAATTGTCAATGCCAGACCCCTCGTCCCAGTCTCCACTGACCCAGAGTCACCCTTCATACTGTCCCCTGCGATGATTCTCACCCAGAAGGCGGGAGTTACTCCACCAGACGGGGAATTCACTGGAAAAGATCTTCTCAGCAGGCAATGGAGGCAAGTGCAAGCTCTTGCCGACAGCTTCTGGCGGCGCTGGAGACAGGAGTACCTTCCCACTTTACAAGCCCGAAAGAAATGGAGAGAGACACGGCGGGATGTAAAAGAAGGGGATATCGTGCTCCTGAAAGACAGTCAAGTTGCACGCAACTCATGGCCAATGGCAAGGATCACGGCTGTCTTACCCGGACGAGACGGCAGAACAAGGAAGGTGACACTCAAGACAGCAGGGGAAGAGTCGAGGTTGTTCCAGAGACCAGTGTCCGAAGTAGTTCTTCTGCTTCCTCAGGATTGAAACATTATGTCCAGAGACATTCAGTAGTTCATAGTGACCTTTAAGGTCAGACGGGGAGTGTTCTGCCTTCCAGGCATTTAAGAATGATTTTTGTGACTTTTATTTTATGTAAAAAGGAAACTGTCCTTTATTTTGACCTTAGAGTGCCTTAGAACAGGAAACAGGAAGTAGGAAGTTAGAAGAAACCTAGAAATGTTTGGATCAACAGCATGGTGAATGTGCTCGTGGATATGCTAGTTCATTTAACCCCCCAGCAGAGGCATCACTTGTAAGTTACTATGTGTCTTAGTTAAATTCATGAATGTGAGGAATTCATAAGTTAGTTGTGTGATTAAAAACGAAGTAAAATGCTAGGAAATGGATCAAACTTTTGGTAAATGTTAGCTCTAAGCTAGGCAAAGCATTTGAAGATAATTAGCATACAGTAGCCTGTTACTGAAGCCTAGTAGCCTATTGTAGCTCTGTATGGAAAGCTAACAAGCTAATTGTTTTCTTTTATGTTTTATTTCTAGTTTCACTTTTTCTGTTTTCCATTTTTCAATTCAACTGTGACATCTACGAGAAGAATTGCTAATAAAGGAAGGAAAAGTTTAACTCGCTGTCTAGCCGAAGTTCTTACACTTTAGCGAGGGCCGGTTCTGAGTCATATAATAAGCTATAAGGTTGTGAAACGCGGAAGAGTCACCCAGCTTCTTGATTTTTCAAAGAGCATTGACAGGTAGCCTAGTGGGAGCAATCACACTGTTGGGACTTATCACACCATGCACATAGGCCTACAAAACCGATGCAAAACCCGAAAACACAACCATTAGTATTTCACAACTATTTTACCATTTTCTCTGAAGACAAAGCTACTCGGAAATGAATGAATGTAAGAATTTTAAAGCTCGACTAAATATAAGAGGATAGGTAGAAAATATGGATGTTTTTCAAGACTTTTGAGGCCTACATTCAACTTTTCCAATTTTAAGAATTTTAAGACTTTTTAAGGACCTGCACAAACTCTGCCTCCTCCATTTTGGTCCATGTCTAGTCTAAGAGGGCAAGCTCTTTGACCCTCATGCCCCCGGTTTCATTCGGGACACTTCGAATGAACATTTATCAAATAGATGCTCTTAACTGTTTCTCACCTATATGCTATATTTTATCACCGACACCCTTCATTAAAAGCATTTAACCAAGTCAGGTCTTTATTTTTCCAGGTAAAAATTATCATTATCTGTATATTCTCATGTAATATTCTCTGTCAAATAACGTCAGGATTACCCTGGTAGTTTTGCCAACATACACCAACCTTAATCTCTGTAGTTTACAGTTGGGGTTACTTAGTCCTGAAGAGAGGATCTGAGCTCCAGAATCCTTCAGGTCACTGTGATACAAGTCCAGTTCCTTTAGGGAGACGGAGGACAGCAGGGCAGAAACTACAGCTTTACAGAATTCTTCTGATAGCTTACAATCAGCCAATCTGTATAGATAGAAAATAATAGTTGGATTGTTTGATAGATGTCAGGTTAGCATGTTGAAACAATGGTCAAAAGATAATAGAAATATAATACGATACAAATACAATAACACAAAATGCCACATAATACAAAACAGAAAAGTGTGGAGTACTGTCAACCTTTAAATCAGTCCTTCACTTAGGCTGCGTTTACACTGGCAATTCAAATCCGTTTTTTTTGCTCCCATGTGGCACAATTCTGATATGTTTGAAAAAAGGTCACATGGAATCTGATTTGTCCAGATCAGATCCAGGCCTCTTTCATACAGTATGTGGTCATAAATCAAATACGTATCCGATATGTGTTGATGTGACGGCAGTCTGAACAGACAGATCGGATGTTCCCTACCAATGCGTCTCATCATCATCATCATCATCATCAAGTGACCTAGGCTAACTCTCCATAACCTGCACACCGCAGGAGAAACTATGGGAAACAAGGACGAATTTCAGTAAAATTTACGTTATCCATTTAGGAATATATGAGTAGGGTGGTGTAGAAATGCTTTTTGTTTCATTCCCTCAAGATTCATTTATGTCTACTCCGCCATGAACAACCACATAACTGTTCATCTTCTCCATTTTGACAGTGATGTTTCAGAGTGCCCCTGTCATATATGCAATGAAACTGACATGCTTTCACTTTCACCATACCTCAGACTTTTTCCCCTTCACTTTCTCAAGCTTCGGTTCATATAATTTGCTGGTTGATAGCAGGCCTTTCATTTTACTGACAAAGTCATTTGATGATGAGAGAGACGGGCCGTTTTGTTCAAATAGCTAGATCTGTAAATACTGCTTAGGAACTCTCTCTCTCCGTTGCACCTCTGTCTCGCCACCTCTCACTTTTACAACGTGATAGCACTCCACTTTATTTCTCTCCATTCACGGGAGATTTTACATCTCGATCGCGGGCGTTCATTAGCCACTTTAGAAATACGGCTGTTTGGGGGTTGTGCCTGAACTTGTTAAGGATTAGCCTTCTACTTAGTCATCATAATAATGATGGAAATAAGCATAGCATTTTTTTAGAGGCTGCAATGACATCCAGGTTCTGGCCACCTCCATTATTTTGAGTGTCCCTTTGGTCAGGGCATACGTGCCTTCTACGCATGCGGGTTTCAGAACTTCCAAGTGTCTGGCAAGTGTAAACATGCACATCTGATTTGGACACTATAGAAAGTAGATGTAAACACACAATCAAAAAAATTGGAATTGAGCAGAAAATCGGAATTGGGCAAATCTGATCTGCAGTGTAAATGTAGCCTTAGTTACATTATGATGACTGTATGGCCTTGTCCCCTTTCTTTGAAGGTGTAATACTGGTTCCCCTTTAATTATTCATAGACTGACAGCTTTTTATAAGCTAGAAATAAATTACATCTACTGTATGCACAAAGTCATAGAAAAACCCACTGGTGTGATGTCATCAGTGTAATACAACAATATCACCAAAAAAAAACCTACATGTTGTGACAATAAGAACTGTCCTCTGTAGTATATTTATAGCTAGAAAAAAAAAATGAAATATATACTGTAGTGTCTCTGGATGTCATTTAATATCACTCACACCAGTTTTTCGACTTTGCAGGTTGGACTGTGAAGAACAGAAAGCAGCAGCCTTTCCCCCGACTTCTGCAGGTCATGGTGACTCAGGTCTAGTTCAGTTAAGCCGAGGTTTCCAGATTGCAGAGCTGAGGCCAAAACCTCAAAGGATGTCTCCGTCAGGTTGCAGCCAGCAAGTCTGCAGTTAAGGCAAAAGAGGAGAAACAATTTACTTCAATGACTTAAATGGGTCCTTGTCACTGACTGATAAAGGAACATCTAAATTAGATACTTCTACATAAATAAATTGCTTCCTCTGGCAATCCGTGCCAGTGGCAGTAGGCTAACTGAACACTGGGTGTATCTCCCTGATACACCTAGCAGGCCCTGTGTCCTGACTAAGCTATTTAACTGACTAGAAAAAAAGTCCTGGATGTCTACCAACTCCCTCCAGCTAAACAACAGCTTGACCAAAGCAATTTTATTTGGTCCTCCGCCAAGGCAATGTGGTCACAGACACAAAATAAATTCCAGATCATGTTCTGGATCACCGATCGCCACCAAATTCGAATCAGCTCTTGCTTGTCCCAATATACACATTGTCCGAAAATGTCATCCAAATCCGTGCAGTACTTTTCGAGTTATCCTGCTGACAAACAGACAAACAGACAAAATAACGCGACCAAAAACATAATCTCCTTTGTGAAGGTAATAATAATATGGTCAATGGCAGATTTTAACTAATGCGTTCAATAGCCAAACTTAAGCCCCTACTATCACAAAATAATCTGGAAACTCTTATTCATTCTTTTATCTCCTCCCGACTTACTCTGGTATCAGTCAGTCCAATACTTCCATCTAGTTCAAAATGCAGCTGCTAGGTTCTTATTGGGCACAAAGAAAAGACCACATCACTCCAGTTTTAGCCCGACTGCATTGGCTTCCTGTAAAGTACATATTTTAAAATCCTGTTTTTAAAGCGTTCAATGGTCTACCTTCTTCTTACATTACTGAATTCTTACCTATACATTCAGATCACATGCCTTAAGTCATCCTCACAGAATCTACTTGCTGTCCAGGCCTCAGGACCAGAGGGGACCAAGCTTTCTCAGTATAGGGTGCATCAAATTTGAATGGGAAATTTAAATTTGAAAACATCAAGTTGGCTGGCCTTGCATTTTGTTCCAATTGATGATGATAAAAAAATGACTTTTGCAAAGTTTTGAGAAATTTCATCGAGGTTTAGGGGTGCCACTGGACAACTTATTTTTGTCAGCTTAAGCAGAGTTCTAAGGTAACCAAACCTGTTCTTGTGTTTGCTGTGTTTTAATGCATATTATAAATATCATGTACTTAGAACATATTTATAGGTATTTTACCTTTTATTACATCTAGCTAATACCTAAGCTTTTTGGAGGTTTAGTTAACCTAGAAAAGCATAGGGCTATCCAAAATAAATCATTAAGTCCACAACTATCTAGTCTATTTATATTATCTCTGTATATCGATAGCTAAGACCTCAGAGAACATGTCAGCAGTCTGTTATTGTTGTTTGCTTTCGGTACAGTGATGTGATGGTTCCAAGTCGATTTTCAGATCTCTGTTTGACCTGTTTGTGACAGCTTTCCATGGCTGATTTGATCATCTAAGTTAATAGAATTATTTTACAGAGGAGATCAATATGGAAGTCTGTTTCACTCATAGCCTATACTCTGGGCTACCACCAAGCAAGAAACATAGGCTTATAAACAGGATAACATCAAAGCCCTTAAGTGGCAAGTGCCTAAACTTTACTTTCCAGTGCCTAAACTAATGGTAAAACTGGGTTGCCAGGCCAGGAAAACACATGCACTGAGACCAAAATGTTTTTAACTCAAGGAAAGAGGTTGAATAACCAATTTTCATAAATGGGTGGAATATTTCTTTTAAATAATTTTTTAGCCTACACTTCTTTTGAATTCATAGATGACTTTTGAGTATAACAATGTGATTAATCACGATTAATCAGGGAATATATACAATAAATCACGATTAAAAAAATTTCATCGTTGCCCAGCTCTAATCCATAAAAAAACTGGTTACAACAACCGGCCGCAATCTCAAAATCTCTGTTGGGTGGCAACTTGCAGTTAAGTACAAAGAGGAGAAAAAGATTCACTTAATGGCTGCCCACTGAGCCATGTGTGGACACGTGTACCATGAGTGAGTGAGCTCACTGCTCCAAATGTGTGTGTCCAGTATGTGTGCTTATTATACAACCCCAAATAGAAAAGAAGAGGAAAATTGCTCCCAAGATACTATGGTAAAACATATCAAAACGTAAAAAAACATGTCATCCCATTAATACTGACTTGAGTTTCTGCACTTTGCAGTTTGGACTTTGTAGAGCAGAGAGCAGCTTTTCTCCTGATTTCTGCAGGTCATTCTGACTCAGGTCCAGTTCTCTCAATGGGGGATTTGCAGACATTAACACTGAGGCCACAATCTCCAAAGACTTCTCTGTTAGTCTGCAGCCAGCAAGACTGAAATAGAAAGAACAAACAATGCAACTGATCTGTCATGTTCAGAAATGGCCACTTTATAATCAACTTGAATGACAAATTTCTCTTCATAAAAAGATAGCTACCAAACTTGGCACTTGTTAGTGAATGTCACTAAGTAATCGTTCCATTTGAAATGTAGTCTTGTGATAACAATCCTCATACACGGGCGTCAGTTTGGTTTCTGAAGTGCTGGGGACAAAAACACTGATATACAGCTTGGTTCCAAAGTGCTGGGGATAGAAATTTCTTAATGTTTCTTTTATGCTTCTGTCTATACAAAATTGCAACATGTAAGCCTATCTTCTCGCAAAAAAAGAAAAACTATTAGGCCTATCTAGGTGATACGTGAGGAATTTATGTTTGGACAGCTTTGCGCACGCGAGTAGCGCTTGCAATCTGCTGCGCTCTCTCGGCAGATCTCAGACCTAGGCTATAACGTAAAATAAAGCTTGTAATGTGACGGAAAAATAATTAACATGATCCCAGTCCAGTGGAAAGCATATAGAAACAGAATGTTTGTTTGTTGACAGTAAAAACATGTTGCTTCGTTGGTCTGGGAACCGAAAGTGAAAGTGGATACATTTGGATAAATACAGTGTATGGGAGAAGGGCGATTAGGCCTTTTGCATTTAGGCAAAAGTAGTTTAGGCCCCCCTGCCATCGTTTAGGTCAACAGGGAGCAGTAGTTTAGCCACAGGGAGCAGTCGTTTAGGCCAGGCTACAGCAGCTGAAATCTTTGCATCTCCACTTTTTATTAGCCAATTATTGTACATTCGTTATTATAAGACATAAATCAGCTCTACTGGTCTGTCTGAGTAGCCTACAAATCGATGGTAAATTATTTAATAACCAACTTAAGTGTGGAAACGTTTTTTTTATTTAATAAATGGTGATTTATAAATTCATAAAATTGTGGAAATAATCATCCGCATTGCGTTAGATTCGCGCGGTTTGTGAGAATTAAAATACATTTATAAAATAAGCATCGCATTGTCATCGAAAGGGTGACTGATCTGAAACTACCACATTCTCCCTTAGGCCTACAATTGAACCATCCAGTCCATAACTTGTCCATATCTTGCGCACGCGTGAGTGCAATGGAAGGTGAAGGAAACAAGAGGCTATGTTCTAGGCTTTGCGTCTGCATTAAATTCCCTTCGCAGATTTCCTTCCTTTGAGGTGATGTCATCTTTGTTCACGATTGAACCAAGCATATCACTTGAACTAGAACAGACTAGACTTAACGGTTGACGGCGACTTTACTTACTGTGAAATAATTCTTGGGACGTTTTGCGTTGTTTCAAAAGTGTTGGTATACATTGCATTGTCTAATGTGCAAGGAGATCGCTAAAATGTTTACCGTTAATGCACTGAAAGTTATTCATAGGCTTACTGAAAACTGATCGTGCTGCAAGTCTCTCACTCTTGTTCCCATCACCTGCCAAACCTTTCCAAAGAATAATAATAGGCAGAAAATGTACGGGACTAATTCAAAAGAAAAATAGCTGCCCCGGCCAGTGATGCAGAATGACGCTGCGAAAGTTATGCTTTTAAAAGTCATTAAACGTCTCGAAAACAAACTCAATGGTCCTATTTGTCCCAATGTAAATGATTGTAACCACACAGTTTGATAGCAATTTAAGTCCCAAACAAAACGTTAATCTCTTGGTCATCAAACGTCGGGCTGAACGGTTAAAAGACGCTACTTCCCCAGCTGATGCGTCTTCAAACAAAAGCTTGCGGTAAGTTCCTATAACTTCACCAAAGTCACAAGTCTTCGATTCAGACTTTAGCCTACATGAACACGCAGAAGTAGTCTTATGTCTGATCTTGTACAGTATGTAACATGACCTACACTCACTGAGACAGGCTACCACAAAGTAAATGTTAGAATTTGCGCATAAGGCCTAGGGAAAATCTGACTTTACACCAAGTCTAGATGAGCACAGCTGTTGTTTAGACCTTGCCTGATGTTTTTTTTTTTTTGACTTAAGTGAGATTGGCTTTATTTTTGAAAATCCTCTGGCAGCGGAGGAATTCTATATGAGCACTGCTAACCCAACGTTAATTGCGCAAGCAGACAACTTTCCTTGTAGGCTATTCGCGTGGATATCGTAGCCCTGGCATTTACGTACCATGGTTAGAGATTTTCTGTTAATGACATGTTATTTTAAATTGTCAATAGTGATGGGGACAAAATCTGTCATAACAAAAAGTCCCTGGGACATATCCCCGGCGTCCCCGGCTAAAATGACGCGCTTGTCCTCATATACAGTATTTGGGCCACTAGGGATGTTAACTGATAACCGTTTGAGGTGATCTGTAAATTAGCCTACAGTTGACAATGGATTAGACACTACTACAATTTGTCAAATCTTTCCAAGACGTGAAGTGAACAAATTATCGCCCTCACTTAATTTTTCATTATTGTTCGTGGTAAACAAATTAAAACCTTGGCTGCTGCGTCTTACGCATTCTGTCTGCTTGATCGTAATGTAGTCTATCAGGAAACATTCCGCTTAAGATGGGCTTAGCTTTGAGAAATACATTTCCACATTTTAGGAAGGATCATCAATGGTAATGGATATCACTGTTATCACTACCTCAAACTAAAGGGCCGTCATTTTCTTAAATTAACCGCTGCAATGTTTCAAATGAGCCTCTTACGTTAGACAACCGCCTTTAGCTGATATGCTACCCCACAAATACAAAACACTGCAGAATGGAATGACACTATAACACTACGTAATCCGTGGAAAACTGGTTAGGCAGACTGCAGCATTCACATCATGTGCAAAGCACTCTACCGCTCCCAGGGCACTGGATTAATGGCTTCCCACTTCACCATGTGTGGACACATGTACTCTAAGTGATTGAACTCACAGCATATGTGCTTATTACAAATGGGAAGAAAAAGACAAATCTCCCCCAGGATAATATGGTAAACTTTATATAATATCTGAAAAACACGGACAACCCATTAATACTGACTTGAGTGTGTGTAGTCTGCAGTTTGGACTCTTTAGAGCAGAAAGCAGCATTTCTCCTGACTTCGGCAGGTCAGTATGACTCAGGTCCAGTTCTCTCAAAGGGGAGTTTGTAGACTGCAGAGCTGAGGCCACAATCTCCAAGGATTTCTCAGTTAGTTTGCAATCAACAAGTCTGTAACAGACATGACATTACAATACATTATAATCAATTATATGTAGATATTGTAGACCATGTCCATTATGATGCATAACTCACAGAGCTTTTCTGGAGCATCTCACGGCTGGAATCAGTCTCCTACGACCTTCTGGTGAGGTGTTATATTTGTTCAGGTCAAACTCATCCAGCACCTCATCAGACATCAGAAGCACATGAGCCAAGGCTGAGCAGTGAGCCAGTGAGAGCTGTTTCACAGCACCCTTCTCTTCCCTCAGGAAAGCCTGGATTTCATCATGAATAGAAGAGTCGTGCATTTCAACTAGGCAGTGGAACAGATTGATGCACCTCTCAGGGGAGATATTCTGTCTCTGCATCACCTTCAGATTCTTGATTGTTTTCTTCATACTCTCTGGATTGTTGTGTGTTTCAGTTAGGAGGCCAAATAAAAGTCTCTGGTTTGAATCCAGGGAAATGCCATGAAGGAAGCGAACAAACAAATCAAGGTGTCCATTCTTGCTTTCTAAAGCCTTATTGACAGCATTCTTCAGTAGATCATCAAGAGGCACACCTGGCAAAGACTTTGACTTCCTGCTGAGAAATGGTTGCAGAACCCCCATGTTCTTACTCAAGTAGGAAGCAAACAGATAAAGTGCAGCAAGGAATTCCTGGATGCTCAGATGGACAAAGCAGTAGACCTTCTTGTGTTGAAACACACATTCTTCCCTGAAGATCTCGGTGCACATGCCAGAGTACACCGCAGCTTCACTGACATTGATACCACACTCTCTCAAGTCTTCCTCGTAGAACATGAGATTGCCATTCTCCAGGTTCTTGAAAGCCAGCTCTGCCAGTTTCAATATGACACTCTTATGTGACTCAAGAAGACTCAGTCTGTCTTTCTCATTTTCCTCTTGGTACTTCTGGTTCTTCCTGGTGGTCTGGATGAGCAGGAAGTGGATGAACATCTCAGTCAGAGTTTTAGGGGCTTCCTTCCCATCATCCTGTGCCAGTAACTGCTGAAGGACAGTGGCTGAGATCCAACAAAAGACTGGCATATGACACATAATGAAGAGACTACGGGATGCTTTAATGTGTGAGATGATTCTGTTGGCCTGATTCTGGTCATCTATCCTCTTTCTGAAATACTCTTCCTTCTGTGGGTCACTGAACCCTCGTACTTCTGTCACCTGACCGATGCACTGTGAAGGAATCTGATTGGCTGCTGCTGGTCGGGAGGTTATCCATATGAGAGCAGAGGGAAGCAGAGTTCCCTGAATGAGGCTCGTCATCAGCACATCCACTGATGATGTCTTTGACACATGAGACAACTTCGGATTTTTTGGAAAATTCAGTGCAAGTCGACTCTCATCCAGACCATCAAAGATGAACACAATGTGGCAGTCTGTGTATTTACAGTTCTGTAACTCCCAAAGCTCTGGGTGGAAGTCAAGCAGTAGCCTGTGGAAATTGTACTTATCATCTCTGACTAAATTTAGTTCACGAAACGGAAGGACAAACATGAAATCTACATCCTGGTTTGCTCTCTCTTCTGCCCAGTCAAGGATGAACTTCTGCACTGAGACAGTTTTTCCAATGCCAGCAATCCCCTTGGTCATGACAGTTCTGATGTGTCTCTCCTGTCCAGGTAAAGACTTGAAGATGTCATTACAGTTGATTGTTATGTCTTCTGTCGTTTGAGGTCTGGATGCTGATTCTACCTGCCAAACTTCATGTTCCTGATTCACCCCTTCACTCTCTCCCTCTGTGATATAGAGTTCTGTGTAAATCTTGTTCAGGAGTGTCTGAGTCTCTGATCGTATGAGGCCTTCACATATGTTCTCAAACCTCTTCTTCATACGGGCTTTATGGGTCATCAGTACTTTGTCCAGGATTGGGTCACCTGGTTTGGATTGAAACAGAATGGTGAAAATTGTTTAGTTACTTTTAAATTTTGACACACAATTTTATAAAATACTATTGTTACTATTATCAAAGGATTTATTTGATATTGAAGTTACTTTTGAAAAACAGTTAGATCCATTGTTGTCCTTCAAAATGTAAAGTTTTTCTTTATGCCTGCAAACTTTTTTTGATCCCAAAACCTGCAAGCAGGCCAGCAATGAAATCTCACCTGTTAGTTTGGTCCTTTTGAGTGGAGCATGCTCAGTGTGGATGTCTCCACTGCCCTTAGAAACAGCCTGTTGAGGTAGAGCAGCCTGTGGAGAGATGATCTGTGCCATGTGTGTGTGTGAGTACAGAGGGGGCTGGATGTGGGGGTTCTGCTCCATGTCTGTGTGTGGGGATGGAGAAACTTGTGCTGGGGCTGGGGATGGGTTCAGACAATATTGGGGTCTTTCACTGGATGGGTATAACTGAGGTTGTGCCATGGTTGTATGTTGGTATGGGTGAGGTTGTGCCAGTATTGTGGATGGGTATGGGTGAGGATGTCCTACAGTTGTAACTGGATATAACTGTGGTTGTGCCATGGCTATATCAGGGTTTAGAATGGGTTCCGTTCTGGGTCTCTTTCTGCACTGGGGACAGCTGTAGTCTCCTGATGGACCAGACTTGCTCCAGTTGCTGCTGATGCACTGCCTGCAGAAACTGTGTCCACAGGAGGTGATGACTGGGTCCCTCAGTAGCTGCTCACACACTCCACATCTGGACCAGAGATGGGCACAAATACATCAAATATATTTTTAAATTACAAATGCATAGAAAATAGGCATAATCAACTTCTGCAGCAGCCCACTTGTGCAGAATGTTTGATTCATTGACTTTCTATTAGGTTCAAACACACACACACACACACACACACACACACACACACACACACACACAGCTGTGGTCCATCTTGATGCTCTGTAATGCTGATATCTCACTTTAAATCAGACTGTTGCGGTCCACTGCTGATGTTTGGGGGCCTCTCCATAGACCAGTCACTCTTCATAGACATATCACTGGGCACTGGAGATGCTGGTCTGTGTGTCTGTGGTCTGGTCACACAGAGTGACAATACAAAGTAATTAGTGTAGGCAGCATAATAAATAAAATACCTCAAGTGAGCCTAGCCTAATCTAAAATCTTAAGATTTTAGATAAGGCTAGGCCCACTCGCGGGTAGCATAGGCGAATTTAGGCGAGTTGGGACGCGCTATTTTCTGTTATCTATAGCAGCATGTGTCATATTGGATGCATTTTACTTCATTAAGTGCTTTAAACGGTCATCACTTTGCATGAAAATCTACCAAGCTTACTGAACCGCAGAGGGTGTATCATTTGGTTTGATTAAAAAAACGGAGAACGTTGTACTCACATACACACACACACACATTACATTTACATTTATGCAATTAGCGGACGCTTTTATCCAAAGCGACTTACATTTGTCAACTATCTATTACTTCAGGGCAAATCTCCCTGGAGCAACGTAGGTTTAAGGGCCTTGCTCAAGGGCACAACGGTGGCAGCCAGGATTTGAACCCACAACTTTCCAAACTATACTAGCACACTAGTCAGACACACACACACAGCTGTGGTCCATCCTCATGTTCTGTAATGCTGATATCTCACTTTAAATCAGACTGTGGTGGTCCACTGCTGATGTTTGGGGGCCTCTCCATAGACCAGTCACTCTTCATAGACACATCACTGCGCACTGGAGACGCTGGTCTGTGTGTCTGTGGTCTGGTTACACAGAGTGAGAATACAAGGTGATTACTGTAGGTAGCTTAATTGCACATTACTATTGAAGAAATTACCTAGCAATTATACAGGAAGAAGAGTGAAAATCATGTCCACACACACACACACACACACACACATAGAGAGAGAGAGAGGCATAAACACACACAAACATGTACAGTATGTGGTCCATCTTCATGTTCTGTAATGCGATTCTCACTTTAAATCAGACTGTGGTGGGTCACTGCTGATGTTTGGGGGCCTCTCCATGGACCAGTCACTCTTCATAGACACATCACTGCGCACTGGAGATGCTGGTCTGTGTGTCTGTGGTCTGAGAGAGTGACAATAGAAAGAGATTACTGTAGGTAGCATAATTACACATACCTACTGAAGAAATTACCTAGCAATTATAGGGGGAAAGTAGTGAAAGTCATGTGTACACTAGGGCTGGGCGATAAAACGATGACGATATGAATCGCGGCAGACACGCATTAGATAGCAATAGAAAATGCGCTCGATAGAACTTTCGATAGATTTTTTTCCCCCGGGCAGATTCTTGGTCCGCTCTGTCCGCATTTACAACAGGCACACTGCGCTCATTGGCTGTGCTCTACCAGAGAGGGCAGGCACTGACTGATTGTTTACTAGTTAGCTGCTGCAGTGCAGGCTTTGCTTTTCATGTAGCCTGACACTAGTCAAAGATGCTTCCTTCTGATTCATGTTCTGATTTGGTAATGCAGGGCAATCGTAATTAATAATTGTGAGTAAATTGTTTAAAAAGTTGGAAAGGCCTGATGAACAACACTGTAGCCTACACATTTATAAACTTGTAAAGTACAACAGCTGAAAGATAATGGTTGCAGGCTGCAGGGACACATTACAATGCTATTTCACAACACTAGGTAAACATCCAAAAGACAAGGCTCAAACTAGCTAGTATGGTCAGCAACCTACTGAACACATTAAAGCTGAATGTTTTTGCAATCTTACCTTAATAAAACTCACTGAAGTAATCCATGTTATCAAGTAGCCTTGTGTGAAGGGAAGGGCATATCAGTGTATCAAAACAAACTTGAAGCCACGTATGCTATGTCTGCTTCAGAACAGGAGCCATAGGCTACAATGTAAACCACACAAAGCCCCTCTCTGATTAGCCTATTTAATTGAAGAATAGCATAGGCCTATTTAACAAATGTTAGTTAAAATGATAATTTCCTTTTTGTATTGGTAGGCCTATTTGTTGCAGTGTGGGAGGGACATTAGACTTCTCCCCTTATAACAGTTTTTTACTGTTAGTTTTATGTAAGGGAGAGGATGGGCTACTTCAGAACCCTAAAATAACTGGCTACTTTAAAGCCTATTTGTTTAAAGGAAACAAAATTGTGCTCAAACGCTATATTTTACCTTATACTTATATGTGACAGTGTGGCCATTTAATGTAATAACTCTATTCTATAAGTATGAACCTAAAACTCTAACTTTTTTTTTTGCACAACTGGGAACTTTTAAATAGGTCATTAAAAAATTCAATAATTATCGATATTGACCGAAATACTTAACCTATATTGTGATAAGAGTTTTCAGCCATATCGCCCAGCCCTAGTGTACACACACACACACACACACAGCTGTGGTCCATCTTCATGTTCTGTAATGCTGATATCTCACTTTGTCAAAGACTATGGTGGTCCACTGCTGATGTCACTCTTCATAGACACATCACTGGGCACTGGAGACACTGGTCTGTGTGTCTGTGGTCTGCTTACACAGAGTGACAATACAAATTAGTGTAGGTAGCATAATTGCACTAGCCTGGCGATGCCATCCTACGTACCTCCGCTAAACATTCTATCTCCATAAGTAGTCTGGTCCAAGCCCCCTACCTCCGTTTCCCTCGGTTGCTCTACGGTTTAGCCTATCAGCACACAGTTTAGAGCATACCTGGGCAAACTAAGGCCCGGGGGCCAGATGCGGCCCGCGGAGCTATTTAATGCGGCCCGTGGAGCCTTCCCAAAATAAAATAATTTCTCATTTAATCATGGTGACTTAGATTATAGGCCTTATTTATCAAATGTGTTGTATTCATGAAATGCAAATTCCACCCTTTTAAACCTGCATATTAACATGTCCTCTGAAGAAATTGGAGCTACTGGCTTGAGACTTGCCAATCTACCGACATCAGTTGTTAACACCCGGCCCGTCAGTCAAAATCTAAAAGCCAATGTGGCCCCTTGGCCAAAATAATTGCCCACCCCTGGTTTAGAGCGATGTCTCAGAACAGCATAGGTATGCGTTTGTTATTCTCCCCCCTACTTTCGAATTACATTCACAAACACAAAAACACGCGCACACACACACAAACACACACAGAGAGAGAGAGAGAGAGAGACAGAGAGAGAGAGAGAGGCACAGACATACACACACATGTATGTGGTCCATGTTCATGTTCTATAATGCGATTCTCACTTTAAAGGGGACATAGAATTGAGTATTGTACCTTGTTCTCTGATGTTAAAATACAATATATTGAATTATTTCTAAATTTAAGAGAGCTATTTCTAAATTTAAGAGAGAGAGAGAGAGAGAGAGAGAGAGAGAGAGAGAGAGAGAGAGAGAGAGAGAGAGAGATACACACACACACACACACACACACCAGGGTTCCCACTCTTTCTTCAACATCAAATTTAAGGACTTCTCCAGGACATTTCAAGGCTTTTTTCCTCAAATTCAAGGCTACGGATCGAGGTGTAATGTTATCGAAGCAAGAATACACCAATTATCGAAGCAACGATACAACAACATGCTAATAGAATTTCCTTTATTGCTATACTTGCATTTGAAAGAGGTAGACTGACTGGCCTGTGGTGATCGGCGTATTGCGCAATTTCATGTTTAGAAGAGATCTTTTAAAGTGAAGGTTTGGTGTAGGCCTAATTCAAGCATAGCCCTGTTGTACAAGTTTGCTGACTGCACTAGATAGCCAGTGGAATGAAAGAATTTGAAACAAAATAGCCCGAACGTGAATGCAGACAAGCATTGATGGATCATACAACATTCAAAACCAAAAGATTGATAATAGGTGCTATTGACTCAATGCATATTGGTTGTCTGCTTGTGTTTGCGTTCAATCTAAGTTGTTAACTCCGCCAAGGAGGCTGTGTTTTCGCCTGCGTCTGTGTGTGTATCTGTCTGTGTACAACATAACTCGAAAAGTACGGCACGGATTTGGATAAAATTTTCGGTCAACCTTTATATTGGGACACGTAAGACTTTATTCAATTTTGGTGGCGATAGGTGATCCAGAACACCATCTGAAATTTATATTGTGTGTGTCCCAGTGATGGGGACTTGGACTCGAGACTTGGACTTGGACTTGACTTAAGTCGCTCATTCTGGAGACTTCAGACTTGACTTGGACTTGCCCTCAATGACTTGAGACTTGGCTCGGACTTGAGCCTTGTGACTCGTGAAAAATGTTCATTTCACGGAAGTGTTCATTTCATTATTTTGTTTTTTCTGATGTTTCTTATGGGAAAGCATAAGCACAATATTTCCTCTTAGGTGCAATGTAACTCATGCATACAACTCTATATACATATACATTCTAAATGTCCTCAGGTCTAACATTACAGCTGATTTGTCAATAGCAGATTGTGTGCATAATTATGTCCACCCTCACCCTGTCAAAGGGAATTTTTTTTTCCAAGATTCAAAAAGGCTCGACTTGGGGAGAAGACTTGAGACTTGACATGGACTTGGGAGGCTCGAGACTTGACTTGAGACTTGACTTGGCATTGCGCCTCAGGACTTGGGACTTGACTTGGACTTGAGTACAAAGACTTGAGACTTGACTTGGACTTGGAAAAAATGACTTATGAACATCACTGGTGTGAGCACATTGCCTTGGCCAGAGTCTTTTTATAGTTCTACTCGCTATCTAGTGCAGTCAACAGATGCGTGCAACTTACCTCACTCACGTCAGATCATGCGCTACGTAACTTTCGTAAGGCACTTCCGCGCAACGATCTGATGTTGAAGCCCATCAGAGAGATTTCAAGCCATTATTCTCTAACCGGACCAATCAGGGCCGCTGGCTGCTGTAGAGGGTGTGACGTAGCGAAGAAGCAACTGTTTTGAATCCAACCAATCCAACAAACGTAACGTGCGTCTTCGGTTTGTTTCGATGTGGTTGGCTGCAGTGTACGTCAATTAAATTGATGGACAAGCCGTTTGCCCAGTTAGATTCAAGGATTTCTGGCTCCTGAAATAATTCGTCTATCGCTGAATATCAGATGAACGCGCGTAGCGCTACATCTGACGTGAGTGAGGTAAGCGTGCAACAGGGCTAAGCTTCAATTAAACCGAACCTTCACTTTAATGATATGCAAGTCTAAAGCCCAAAGAACATTTAGAAGATGACAGGTAAGTGAGGGGACTTGCAATAAAAGGACTTTAGTAAAACTAGCTTGGAGGAACATTTGGTCAAACCAACTAAACTATCAAAAATCATGCCAAAACACTCAGTCAGCTTAAGATCGTAATAAAACAGCTCTTTTATACAGAGGGTCAGGCGATTCACAAGTGAGAAATGATTAAGGTTTAAAAAGACTCTATCAGCATGTGACCGATAAAAAGCATGGAAGTTCATATTTCTTCCAATTCTGAAACTCAATTTTCAGATTATATTATTATACTATACTATACGATTTAAATTAAAAATACAATCCAGACAAATGTATCTCCCCAGCTTATCAAAAAGCAACAAGGTGCATACAAATCTGAATACGTGTCTAAAATTTAGATTCTGTAAAATTCTGTATTGATCTGAAAATTATAATTGCATTTAGACTCTAAATGCAATTATAATTTTCCAGGTCAATACAGAATTTTTCCAGGACATTTGAACATTTTAGCCAATTTCCAGGTGTTTTCAATGACTGGAAAGGCCATCTCTAAAATTTCAGGTTTTCCAGGACGCGTGGGAACCCTGACACACACACACACACACACACACACATGTACAGTATGTGGTCCATCTTCATGTTCTGTAATGCAATTCTAACTTTATATCAGACTGTGGTGGTCCACTGCTGATGTTTGAGGGCCTCTCCATAGACCAGTCACTCTTCATAGACACATCACTTGGCACTGGAGACACTGGTCTGTGTGTCTTCGGTCTGGTTAAACAGAGATTAGTGTAGGTAGCATAATTGCAAATAACTACCGAAAAAAAATGGCACACACACACGCACATATGTGGCCCATCTTCATGTTCTGTAATGCGATTCTCACTTTATATCAGACTGTGGTGGCAAATAACTGCAGAAGAAATTACACACACACACACACACACAACACACACACACACACACACACACACACACACACACACACACACACACACACACACACACACACACACGCACATATGTGGCCCATCTTCATGTTTTGTAATGTTGCTATCTCTGATATGTCTGGTTAGACAGAGTGACAAAACCAAGAGATTAGATATCCTAAATTCATACAATTGTTTAACAGGTGAAAGTAGCCACTTCAACATACAATAAAACTGTGAATTTTATACACACACCGCACGGGAGACACTGGTCTGTTGGTCTCTAGTTAGACCAGCAAAAACACTTCAATTCTTTTCAATTCAATTTCATTTGTAGATATAGTACATTTGTCTCAAAGCATTATACAGACAGCACAAGGAGCACCCATAAGTAATAGGGGCCAGACAGGAAAAACTCCATGGGCAGATCCACATCTCATTTGGCCTTCATTGAGTTTTTAAGAGAATACAAGGCCATTCCTGCACAAAAACTGGTGCCCTCATCAGTGACAGTAATTCAGAGTAGGCCTATAGTAATTAGTTTACTTAATCAGCTGTGGTACAACATGAATTAGTTTAGTTTATGAAATAAAACATGTTTTATCAAATAATTGATCAATGGGTGGCATTAGAAAATGTGCTCAAAAAATTGCATGGTGGACGCCCTTTAATGATTCTCTACTACGGCCTGCTGCAGACTCTAAGAGGGTGTAACGGATGCCAATATGTTAGTATGGGCTAGCTCGCAGTAGTAGGCTACGTGGTAAATCCTCACAGATTAAAGACCGGCTCTAACCACTGAATTGGAAAACTGGGCTTTTAACTCAGTGGTAAAAGTGTTCCCATGCTATGGGGGTGTTATAGTTTGCAGGTTTGATTGCACTTTGATATGTTGTTTTGCTATCAGGGTGTTATCTGAAATCTAATCCGACTTACTGAGGATCAGACTTGTCCATTGGATAATATGACACTGTGCTGAGGTTGAGAATTTTATCCAGGTTCTTCACTCTCCATAAACACTTCTGGAGTGGAGCTGAGGATTATTGGCCTGCAAAACACCCACATATATATTTCTGTCATAATGTTGCCCAATTGAAATCACCAAGTATCGTTGAATGGTCACTTTTACCTCTGCTTTCAGTAATAGGCTACCTTATTCTAGGCTACTGATAGGGCCCAGGGTAAGTTGTCATTTCGTTTAGGGAGAATGAGTCAGTAGGCAGAGCAAACGCAATAAACTCTAGACAGGCACAGCCATGACCCAAAATAAAAGAGAAACGCTTGATGACTTTGTCCTAACGTTAACTGACAATCGGTGGCTGATGAAAATATTATGTAGCGTTGGATAGTCTAATGTGGCAAAAATCAGCAATTTTCCCAGACCAGTGGATATCCACCGCAGGGCTGCCCAGAAGAGCAGCAGCCTCATGAGGCTAGCCCGACTGAGGAACTTCCTGGTTATGTGGCGAGATAGATCTAGGCCTAGGCCTGAGCATTTGCAAAGTTATTAGAGTTAGACTTTCTATTTATTTATTTATTTGTTTTATTTGTTTTATCGCATTATTTTACGAAACATAGGCCTATAATAGGCATAACAGGCTACTTTCCAACAAACTCAGTAGGCTAGCACAGGCCTAACGTGGGGTCCTTGTGAATTTATCCGATCATAACGAAACAAATCACAACGTAGCCTACCCAACTCCATATTTTCAATCCAGTTGTAGGATAAATTAGGTAGATTTAATCCAATAACAAGAGTACTTACCGTGGTGTTTTCAGCCTAGAATGTTATCACGACGTAGAAAATCTATGACTTCACCTGCTTTGTTTGACAGAGTTTTGGCCGCCGGTAATTTACTTTCGATTTCAACAACCATGGTGTGGCGAACCGGGTAGCAGTGCTCTGCTGCCATCTAGCGGTTACTTCTTTTAGTAACGGACGCTGGTCAAAACTGTCATGTTCCGTGGAAATGTGCATATTGAGCACCATTATGATATAATATTTTTTATTATTTACCTGTTCAAAAATGATCAGAACAGAAAAACTTCAGGAGTGATAGCCTAGATGCTACTGTTATTTACTCGTTTTCTCACCTGGACATGGCTGGTATGTAACCTCACTCACGTCAGATACAGCGTCCAAGGCGCATGAGGGGGCGCTGCATCTGACGTGAGTGAGGTTAGCTGGTATGCGCTATGGGGCAGCAAAATGTTTCTTATGTTATGTTGTTTGTTGTAATGTTACTGACATCTACTGCTACTCAGTAGTCGAGTTGTAAAATAAAAAGAAGGGGGATGGTGAATCTTTAGGGATGGCTATTTTGTGCCGATGGGCACCCATGGTAGGGTCACTTGTAGGCCCTACTACAGAAGGGCTTCAGAGCCAGCCCGGACATAGGCTACACAACATATGCAGTCGCTTAGGGCCCCCACACCACCAGGGCCCCCCAAGACCACAGCACATGATATTCAATTCAATTCTTTATTCCTTATGCTTAGGGCCCCTGAAAGACTTGGGCCGGCCCTGATAGGCCTCATGCGGACACGCGCACACAGGCATATGCATTTTCATTTCCTGGCGTGCATGGTTCAGTCCAACCACAGATAATGGAAATGGGATGGAAAATTTAAACCGTGTAAAGCTTTGCAGTGATTTGATCAATTTTCAGAATTCACAAGAAAAAAATTAAAAACAGGATCAAAACTCAAATTTTCCAATTTTCCGACAACTCAGATAATAGATAATTGATGCTGCTTGTTTATTCCATTGTTGTTTGTCAATGGCTTTTGAAAGAGTGGATATAGTTGAAATTGCTACCAAAGTAAAAAATGTGTCAATATTGGTGTTTCCCTAGTTTGTCCGGTACAGATGGTTGTACTGTTGAAGCTGCTTGTCATGCTTCTCCGCCACATTCCAGGCATCCAGGATCTTGTTATGCTGTGCGGTGGTGAGCTGCAGCCTTTGCTCAGGGCCCCCAGCTCCAACAGGGCAGCGCAGAAGGCCTCCAACTTCTGGAACCCAGGGAGGGGGTCAGCACTAAGGACATCCACTTGCAGGACAAATTTGTAGAGCAATAAGGAGAGAGTTCAAATGCCTGTATTGGTTTGAATTTCAGCTATCACACTTTTTACTGTAAGCTGATGTGTTCTCACAAAGGCCGGTGCATGGACAGTGGCAGTGTAGCTAGCTGTTGGTGAGG